>JAGVSP010000993.1:0-83306 GCA_022494985.1 Micrasema minimum
TGATACACACAAAGCACATGTAAAAAAGTAAAAAATTGTGTAGATTTCTTTTAACTAGCACCATAAAAAGTATCTACAAAAAAATATATCTACACCGCCAGGTAACTCAGTAGATACGCACTCATGATCCTAGCCCAGGTTTATTTTTAAGATAAAGGTGGGTAATATGATATGAACAGCACTTAAACCGTCATAACACATTTGGAGTTTTCCATCAAATTTTCTTTAGACTTTTCACATAAACCCTTATTTTCCTAAGCACCACTTTACATAAGATCACCGTAACATATTCAAAAACTTATACGCTTTGTCTTTTTGGGGACACCATTTTGAATTCTACGCGGAACTCTGTAATTTTCCAAATAATAAAGACTGGCGCATCTGAAGCGCGATTTTGACGATTATTATTTGAATTTAAGAGATGAATAAGGCGGGAGAGAGAGGCAGATCGAAAGATTTAGCTTCCAGGCGATACCAGGAAACCTAAATCCGTCAATTCAGTAGAATGTTGCCCTTACCTTGGTTTTATGGAGACTGGAAAGCGAGGGAGATCGTCTGAGCGGCACTTCACCAAAATAACGTCAAGAAAACACAAAACAGATCACAACGACTTTACTTGCGACACAATTATACAATGGATGTGGTATTTAAATAGTTCAAGGTTGAATTGATGTTAATTGAATGAGAGATATGCGTTATCGAACGATGGATGAGTTTTTAGATGCGTGTCGCGAATTGTTACAATTTTTGGACTACCCGCGAAGTGCCACAGATAATTAGTTTTGTGGATAGAGGACGGTTTAGTCAAGGAATATAGAAATAGGAACGAAGGATTTACTGAGGCGACTTGTTTCAAGAATGACTAGCACAAATCACAAAATGACAGTTGAATTTCGAACGGGGTGGTTGTCGCTCTTAAATAAATCAATTAACTTGACAGATTAATAACAGCGTTCAGCCATACATCGTGAAACAATTAATAAGTGATTCAAACAGTTTTGAAAAGTATACATAAACGAACCTTATATTGAGAAAATATGTGTAATTTGTGATTAATACTTGAAAAAGTTGAAAAATATTCAATCGACTGACAAGAGACAGCTCGTCCAGCGATTGGTCTACTCGTGGTTCTAGAGTTGTCATTTCCTGGCCATACTATTGGTTTCCACGCTGATGTCGTCACTTTTGCGATATTTGATTGGCCCTGGCATTTCTCCACACCATAAAAATCAATGTTTTGAAAGAACACTTTATAAGTATCTACATGTTATACAGAGTTTATCTTTAAAGTCATCTGTGGCAAATGTCGGTGTAAAACGTCTTTTTTCCACCTAAAAAATTCATGTTCGAAGCATGATCTCCTAAAACCTCGCTTAACTAAGCATTATTTGGTTTCTTGGAACTTAACTAAGGAAAATTATTATTTGGGCTGACTGTAAAGGCGGGAACTCGTACAACGAGAGTTATTTTTTATTTCTCTCCACAAAAACAGGGCTGCGAAAAACGTGTCTGGGTTGAGTCTAAATCATTATTAGTTTTCATCATCAAAAGAAAACGGCACTTGATTTAAGGTATTTATAAACAATTAACGAACTTTAAAAAAAACTTTTGGTTGTCTGTAAAGTCGATTTACGGACGACAATTTTACGTGATAACGTCATAAGAAAAACATTGATGAAAAATAGCATACTTTTATGAATTGAATTGAATTATTATTACTGAATTTTATTTTTTTTTGTACAATACAAAGCAGGAGTTAATTGAAAATCACAATTTTTTCCATAAATTATTATTTTTTTGCACTCGTTAATTCAAATATTTGTTTACTTAAATTATCGCTTGTCCGCGCTCTCGCTTGCACACTCGGCTCAGGCGGAACGTGACAATGAGTCATGCTTTTTCGTGGGTGCAGCCCGCGTTCATCGATTTATTAGACGTCATCACGTCAACAAAAAAAATACTCCCTCGATAAACTGTAATGATATCGAAGGGTAATTTTTCAGACACACTCGCATTTTCACATAAAAGCGATGTGAATACCTACATTGGTGGTCTTAGTGTTAGTAAACCAATACAACGCAAAAGTACTCTAAATTTAATACGTTTATTACTAATAAAAATATTCAAAGTCAGACGATATCTCTTTGATTTCCCAGCCCTTAAAAAAAGGTTACCTTTTTTCTACTGGATATAAAACGAAGGGAAAGTTTCCTTATAAACCCTCCGGTAGCACAATGTTCTTAGTAAAGCTTAATCTCTTTCTTTTTCTCGGAGAAACTGGAAAATATAATATGTGATGTCATTTTTAATAGGATAAAAAATGACCACTCTCGAGGTTCCCTATGGACGCAACCTCAAAGACTTTTTCGGGAAATAAAAACACTCAATCAACTTGAAAAAAATGTTTTTTTTACATTAAAACAAAAAAAAGTGTGTATATGAATGTACATTTGCATTGTGCTGTATTTACATTAGCCAAAAATAATACAGTTTTGTTAATGGCTTTTAGTCCGAAGAAATGTTAAATTAAAATTAATCAAAAAAAACTTTACGATCAAAACATGAACGGATGTGCGTATTTTAAAAAAAAGTCATAATCATCATCGTCATACATATATCCGTTCCCTATGTGGAGCATATGGATTTCACAAACTGCCTCCAGGCCGCAAGCTCCCGTGCATCCCCCAAAGTCAAGTCCACGTCCCGCAGCTCTGACGCAAATGCCGACGAATTGTCAACAGTGGACGACCAGGACGCCGAGAACCTAATACCTTGTAAAATAGGCAAGCACGGTTAAGGCTCTCGGGAGGCATACGTAGTATATGGCCTAGTCTGCCGAAACGCCAAAAAGAGATATAATTTATTCACAAATTAGTTATGTACATAAGGAGAAAGTCTAATCATATTTAGTTCTGTAAATCTTACTATTAAAGTGAATGAAATTTTTATTTTTTCTGCTTTTCCTTAATAAACTGCATTATTACCCACGACAAATGCAAAGTATCTTGTATTTTTTTAATTGTGAACAAATAACGTTTAAATTTTGATCAAAAAGGCAGGTATTTATATATATTTAATAGGGAATTTATTATTAAATAAGCTTACCATACAAACTGAAACTTTTCAGAAGCTGGAATTTAGAAAATAGTTAAATGGAATGAAGAGCTTTTTGGCTAAATTAATTTAACGGATAATCATGTTTATTGATATAACTCCTGAATTCTAGTTCATTTCAAGTATTTCTACCGAATATAAGGGGACTTAGATAATGTATAATGTAATACTTATATTAGTCCAATGAATAAACCTATTATGGTTTAATAATCTTCAAGTCATTTGCCTAACAAAGGTTGCTCAAATAGCTTAGAGGGACTTAATGGTTCTAAGGCTTAAGATAGGGAGGACTAAGAAACGGATTTCAATTTAAAAATGTAATTATGCTTAGTAACATCATATTAGAACTGCCTTTAAATAATTCATTTACAATATACTTTAGAGAAAAGTGAAAAAAGTGTAGGTAGTAGGTAGTAATTAGCACTTTAGGCTACCATGCATGAGTTACAAGTTTGATGCCTTAAAGGGCTTGAATTGAAGTTTTGATTTTGCGTTATTTTTATTTATTTGACAACAAAAATTTTAACAAACGTAATATTTTATTTACTCGTATAAATAAGTAATTACCTTTTTTCGTTAAACTTGCAGCGAAAAGTATTCCAAACATTCATATCTTTAAAATTAATGTAAAATTTATTTATTATTTTATAACATATATCTTTTTACAGTTTAGAATGATTATATTCCAGTTATTTAGGTATAACCCTGTGTCAAACTGAAATATTGACAAAAAAGAACATTCTTTTTTTTATTTATTTATTATTTGAAAAATCTATCATAATGTTACATAAATAAAACTTACACAATAATTGAGTATTCGAAGTTCCACTAGTCGTTTGGCTGCCATCGCTCTTGTTCCATGACAATGATTGATAAATCATTCATTGATACTTCGCCAAACCTACAAACAGAATCACCATCCGTAACTCTTGGGGTGCCTTCTACGCCTAACATTTAGAAAATAAGACCAACAGTGATAAAAAACGATTACAAAAGTAATCAGGCACAAGAGGTACGGACATACTTTAACCCTTGCCTTGCGGTGTTGCACTAAATAATTTCATATCTCCGTAAATAATCGAAATATAACACTGCCATTTTTTTCCCAATCTTCAATTAAATCTTTCTACACAGGAAAAAACATTTAATACCTAAAAAAAAGGTAGATTGTTACTTTAAAAATATTTTTTTACCTTCATGTTTCAGAAATTTCATACAAACATCGTGAATTATGCAGTAAACAGAGGACTTTATGATACTTTATAATTTTTGTATGCGTTTCTTTGCTTTGAAAAAATTTTATGATGAGTTATAATGACAGACAGAGATCTACACAATGATGTGAACTGATGTTTTTCCGGTGCAAAAAGGTTTGATTGAAGATTAGCGAAAATGCCGGTGTTTTAATTTGATTTATTACGAAGATATTACTTATTTAGTGAGATTTTGCAACGCGGGTTATCTACATCACCGCAAGGCGATGGTTATAAAAATTTAACTTCTACAAAATACAGCTCTAACTCCCCCAAATTTTCCAGATTAAAAAAAAATTCTTATGGTTTTTAGTAGGACAGATCTACTGAATTTGTTTTACAATTAACGTACATAATATCGTGGGTATACTGGCAAAAAAACGCTAACTCGAAAATATGCTGTTTGGATTTAATGATGCAGTATTGTTAAGTTTTTTAAAGCTCTAAAATCGGCAGAAACACAAATTTTGGATAACTTATAAAGCGCTTTTTTTCTGAAGTACCTAACCTAAAATCATATTTCTTTCTTTCTCTAAAATAAAAAGGAAATACTGCTATTAACAATAAAAGTTTTCTAAGTATGAAAATTAATTACATGTTTGAAAAAATGAGAAATAATTAAAGTAACTCATAAGCAATTAGAATAAAAAAATAAAAAAATAAATTGAAAAAAAAACTTAAATGCTTGATTTCTCAAAACAGGTATATTAGAGTTAACGTTTTTTTGCCAGTATACCACGATATATCATACATTGGGCTCTCAAATAGGTTTTAGTTATTCCCGTATAGCTAAAAATAGCCGAAAATCGAAGCATCAAATAGTAAAAATGTCATTTGCAACATGCCTCTAGCCTTATGATTGATTCAGTATGTAATCAAAAACTAAAACTAATTAATGTTAGTTCAACCCTATCCTTTTAACCCTTAACTACGCTATTAATGAGTAAAATGGTTTGTTCGTAAAACTATCGTCCTTTTGACGTTTAAGGCAAAATATTTGTTCTGTATAAAGTAAATAATATAATAAGTCAAATATAAAGTTTTCAAAACTTCTAAAACTGCGCATGAGTTTCGTTTCCTGCAGCGATTCGTATAACCGACATAAATTGTAGAAACAATTATCAATTATTGGTTCTTGAATAGTTTCGGAAATATTCGAATATTCAATAATATAAAAGGTCTTGAGAAAAATTACTACTACTACTTTCCATAATCTGTACCAAATGGTGCATAGGGCACTTCATCGGTACGCCAAGTGCAGTGAATCTCGATCATTTGTTACATGAAGGCGATAATTAAGTCTTACGCTTCCATTATCATAATTTACTTTTTTTTGTTGAGAAGAAGCCAATTTCGGGAAATCGTTAATTTATCAATTAATTTTTAATTAATGAGGGTTGGTTGGAAGATATTGCTTAAAAGCAATAAGCCCGCCCTTGTACTTTTGCTTTGTAATTGTACATGAAGTTTTTTATTTTTTTTTCATTTAAAATAAGATTTCTAACTAACGTCAACGATAATTAAGCATGCAAAATACTTCAAAGAAGTGAAAAAATCGTGTTGTTGATTGAAGATGAAATATTTATTGACAAGAGATTTTCATATAATATTTCATGTGCGATACCTTGGACTAGTTCTGAAGCGTAAGACTGATCATCTTACCTTCATCTAATAAGAAAATATCAAAATATACTGCATTTGGTGAACCATTAAAGTGCCTTATGCACCATTGGGTGCGGATAAGGGAATGTAGTAGTAGTAGTTAAGCTTGCTAGTAAAGAAAACCTCCGACACAGAGCTTGAAGCATGAAGTTTGTAAAGGAAAATTTTTATTCATTTTATTATTCCTTATCCTCCATTAAATGCATGTATCTCTAAATCCATAACGAAGAAAACCTTTATGTCCCATGTAAAAAGAGGTTAAGAATGTTGGATAGAGAAAAATATAATTTATCCGAAGTTTATGCTTAAAGCCCAGCATTTTATTATTAACTTAAATGTTTATATTCAATTATTTAATTTTCACGAACTTTCTTTCAAATTTTTCAGTTTTTGAGTAAAATTTATACTCATGTTAAGGGTTGGACGTAATTTCGGCCTTTACACTTTACATGTTGTAGCTAATATTAAAAAACTTTTACCTAAGATGGGATTTTTCTCCACATGTTGTACACTTTAGTACCTATTTCAACTTTTAAAATACGCCTTATTTGTACGAGTTCACCCCTGCTTATTTTATTTATTTATTTTATTTATTTATTTGACTTTTTGTACAAATAGTTGTGTACATTGGCGGGTTTATTGCCCAAATTGGCAATTTCTTCCAACCAACCAATATAAGAAACGTAGTGCGGGTATTTATCGTAAGCGCAATAACAGATCTTCAATTCTTTTTTACCTTTTAACATTCTCTTCATCCTCTCCCCATTAGTACACACACACACACACTATCACACTCAATGTCTACCTAGGATAGACGGGAGGTAAAACAGGAATAAAATTTAAGGAAGAGATAGAAATGTTTTTCAACCGTTTTTTAAAAGATGAGACTGATTCGGCTTCCTTAATAGCAATTGGGAGTTGATTCCATAGTCGAGCCGCATGCACTGTAAAAGACTTGGAGTAGAAGGAGGAACTATGGGCAGGTATCAGGAGTGTATTTTAAGGGTAAAAGAACTTAAAATGTATCTTATATAAAAAGTTTCATAAATTGTAACTTAACAATAAAAACAGGGTTGGCACAACAGTAAAAATTCGTTTAATCAAGCATAAAAACAAGAGATAATTTTTACTGTGGGTTTTTTTTTCACTCAACGATATAACTTTTAATGTGCTTACTTAATACGCACTTCAAATCTAACATCAATTTGCGTTTTCGCTATTCTTAAAATTAAAGTTAAATATACACAATATGTTATGGTAAGAAAATGTTAATTGCGTTCTTATGACACAGGTACTCATATTTACATCGATGTATGATCGATTTCATGGTTTCTTTCGAAAAATCGAAAACAAATGTGCCAGAAAGCAGGAAATAAGTTGTGGTGAGAGGAGATTTAAACTATATACTATTTCATATTTGAGTCGATTTTGTATTACATATTTTTTTTATTTTACCCATGGTTTTTAATAAATTTGTGTAATAAGTTTTGATTTTTTAAAAATAAATTATTTCCAAATTTAATAAAGTAAAACAATAGCGAAAACCAAATTTAAATAAGAATTTATAATATTTTACTTGAACTGCTACTTACGATTGCTCTTATATTAGGAGAAGAAAAAAAAATTTCAAACTAAGATTCAAAAGTCATATAACTCATTTGACTCCAAATACAGTGTAGATTCGCCAGTTTTTCGGTTGTACTCAGAGTTTTGTGACTCCGTGTTGTCTCTACAGTAAAGTTATTTACATTTTGAAAGTCAGAATTCGTACTTTTTTAGATCCCAGAAATTTACGAAATTCACAGATACTTTTATTATTTGTTGCCATCAATGAATAATTTAAATGTTAAGAAAGTTTATTTACTTTATCATAATATAATTCTCGTTTGTTTTGATGGAAAAAAATACAAAAATGTAGTAGCATTTTCATAATTTAAATTACCAATCTCGGTATATTCGTAAAACTTTGAGGCCTTGTCGACGAGTTAAAATCATTTACACATATGAAATTTCGTATCTAAATAGGCCATAGTAATTGCAAAAAGGATAGAGGGTAAATCGTTTTCAAAATAGGAAAAAAAAATGTTTTGGTCATATAAACACCTTTTATAATTATTTAATAAAAATTTACCTCTAGGCTATTAATTACATAACTTTACTAACGCGTCAACCCTATCGCTAGAAGTTTATAATATCATTGCGTCATTCAACTTCTTGCGTGTTCCCATTTCGTTAAAGACAATAGAGCACTTTAAAGTTTTACACCTAGTTAACAAGTGCTTTTAAATCATTGAAATTTCTTATTGCGAAATTTTTTCTCGATATTGTTATAAAATAGCTCACTAACTAACTAAGCATCATACCATGTTTGGGCCTGAACCAATGATTTCCTTTATATAAATGTATATTTGTTGTCAGGTCTCTAATATGCAGAGTATCTACCCACTGATTTTGAATTTTATATGTTCCACAAATTGTCACACGCAAGATGCATTTTGTTGAGTAAAAGTCAGTTGAGAATTGTTGCTCACTCACAAGCACGCCTTGTCGTCCCGCTATTTTCTATTTAATAAACCCGCTAATTATTATTATAATTCCGCCGCCTAAGCCACGAATAAAGATTACTGTGCTTCAAGCTATATCTACAACCACTGATAGCTCATCACCCATCGCTGTACCAATACGAGGAACCAATGTAAAACTTCAATGTTAGTGGAGTGCTTTCTTTGCTGTTGGTTTTCCTGTCAATACTTTGTATTTATACTGTCGAAATTATTGGTGCAGATGTGATTACACGCAAAAGGTCCTTCGAGTTTACATACACATATATGTCCTTACAATAAATTAATTTATAAGGCCATAATTGTCCCGCTTCTCGCTATCTGCTCTACACCAATGTAGGGAACGTACAAGCCGGTACATGCCATTTCCTCGAAAGGGTAGGCAGAGAGAATGTAAAGCCACACCACTCTATCTCGGCACAATTTTTATTATTTTGATACATTTATAATTATTATACATTTTTCTTTCAAAAAAATCCTGAAAAATAAAAAGAAACTCATGTTAGTACTTCATCAATAGCTCACGCATGTTTACACGTAGGCACTAACTTAGAAAAGGGGAATAAACTCATTAAATCGGCATGAACGATTTAATGTATCTGTGTCTATGTACAATGTGAGAAAAAATATGTGTTATTACAACATTATTTGTAAGAAATATACCTTAAAGATATCGGTTTGTTATAAATCTAACATACTGCCTATTGTAGTGCAAAAAATATATCTTTAAGCAATATTCTATAAATAAAATAGACTTCAAAACATAAATCGACCAAAGCTTTATATTTCCTAGAACATAATATTTTATTCCGAGTCATTAGATGTCCTAACCGTACAAGGAAAAAAAACTAGCGTTACGATTTTTATTTACTACAGATAAATGATATTAACGTGTATTTACTAAAAATCTCATACTTTTAATATTACATTTTAAATCACTTTTTTTTTTCTGCTACAACGTAGACGTAGGTGTGTTCTATATTTTTATTCTAAATATGAGAATTGATTATTTCATAATAAAAAATATTTATTAAGGTACTTTATATTTATTTCGCAATAAAATGGTCTGAATACACTTCACTTTGTGTACCAATGCAGTGCCCTATGCACCAATTGGTGTGGATAAGGGAATCTGGTGGTATTTTATTAAAATTGATAATTTTGTGTAGTTCTCGTATAGTAACAGCTATTTCTATAAAATATTTGGTATTTATTTGGATTCATATTTTTATACATGCATCTAATAAACAGAAGTATATAACTGCAGGGTAGTAGTAACCCAGTGATAGCATCTCGGACTTAGAGTCTAAAGATCGTTGGATCGAATCCCATTCTTCTACCGCTTTATCGTTCATTTTATCAAAATAGTATTTGCGAATTTAAATAGGTGTTAACATAATAAGATTTGCCTACCTTGTAAAATTAATATAATAAAAACAATTTTTATTTATAAATAAAGTAAGCACCTTAAAATTGACCATAAATAAAATGCTAATAGAAGTAATAAAGGCGTTTAATAATTAAGCTATCAAAATTAAAAATTTCAAATCAAACACTATATTATTTACTGTCTTTATTTTTGTGATTACTAAAGAATTATAATCCCTTAAACTATATTTTTGAAAAATTTTCCAATCTTTTTTAAAATTCACCAGCATGAATAATATTATGCGGTTTTCTGATTAATTTTCCATCTTATAACAGAGGTCACCAAACAACGGTTCGCGGTCCGGAAGCTCATACTTCCTAACTTCCTTCCAGAAAGTACCCAACGAAAGTTTTAAACTTTCAATTGCCGTTAGTTTAATATTGGCAAGGAAGATATTTAGCTATATTATTGATTATAATCATTCTGGGGTGAAAAAGAGAAGGGAGACGCGCGCTGGGGTAAAGTTTACGTTTCTAATTTGATTTTTTTCCTACCAAAATACCTTATTATAATTTAAACTAAATTGAACGTATAGATTACGCAGAGAACATCATAGTCTAAGCTTAAATCGAGAGGCAGACTGTACACATCCGCGCTGTGCAAGCGGGTTTTCTGCAGGGCATCGGAATTTACGAAAAATAATTTTACCTTGAAGTGTGCAGGAACAAGATCAGAACAAGACACCAGCTTACAAAATGGGGTGGCGTGACAGTAATTACAGACTATAGATTACAGAGTTTCATAATATTACAGTCGAAGAGAATTAACTAATTACGTGGTAATTACATACAGCTTTGAGGTCTGCGTTTCTGGGGACTGGCGTGGGTGTTCCTTGGTGGAGTCCTTTCTCATTTCTTTGCTTATGACTGTGTCTTGTTTTGGTTAGGGTGCGGCAGAGGACGCATGAAATAGGTCCGCCAGATAGGATGACTGGTTGAATATTGTATGTTGTGGTTTGGACTCGGGCCGAGGTTGCTGCCAGCGTCTTCTCTGGGCGTGGTTGACGGGGGCGGGCTGGGCGGGAGGCTGCGGTTGGGCTGTCTCCTTTCTACTCGGACTCATAGGCGATGGAGTGAAAAAGAGATAGATGCGTCCAAACCGAACGCCTACGAGCCCAACGTGACCTCTTCTAGAATCGCGCTTGTTCCGCGCTCGTCCCGCTTGCACACACGGTCATTGGAACGTGACAATATCATGCTTTTCGTGTGTGTAGCCTGGCGTTCATCGATTTATTAGACGTAAACACTCAGAACTGCTGTCCAATATAACATTATAAGTATTCAGAAAATCACTAAATTTTATATATAATTAGTTGCTAAACTATCTTCTCCAGTAATTTAATAATTCAATAAACACTCAAAAGTTACAACAACTATTACCTCCTTAATAAATAGCGGCATGTTAATGTTGCATAGGCACTGCATTGGTGCACCAGAGCAGGGTTTTGTTACATAAGGTAATCAGTCAGATCTTGCGCTCATGCGCAAGTCCAGAGCAACCACATCATAGTGCACATTGGTCTCTCAAAAGTGATTTTTATTTGGGATTTATTGATTTAATTTACTTATCATTATAAACGCCTATAACAGGCTTTTCATAAAAAGAGAAAAAAAAATATTACAATTGACATAAAAATGAAAAATATATATAATACATAATATGCCTTAATACACAACAATACAATGCTAGAGTTTATACAAAATGACTTTGAATAAACTAAAGCTGGAGTTTGAAGAGATCAGCACCTCAGCACACCAAGTGACATTTGACTTTATCATTGGCTTTTCAGATACCTTGTCGAGGACCAATGACTCCATCATCGGGATGATTGTTATTTAAGCATTGGATTGAGTTGTTATTGGGAGGTGGGTAGGGGGAGGGACGGACGGACAGAACTAACAAAGAGGGGGGGGGGGGGGGGGCCCCTTTAAAAACAGAATAAATATAAATATAGATAGTAAAATAAAAATAAAATAAAAAAAAATAAACGAATAATACATGAAAAGGAATATCTGCAGAGTGGTGCAGTACGTTATTCTATTGACAGGACCTCCTTGGGTCTCCTGTAGGGAGAGGGTTCGGTTACCACCCGTAATGTTGAGGGGGAAATGATTGTGGGATTAGATGAGTGGCTAGACTACTGTAAAAGGCTCGGAGAGCTGGCGAATAGTGAATTGTGTAGATGATGGGTGTGTCCTGATTCTACGTGAAGTCGAGAGGTCCCTGGCCCAGCGTGTGGGCACCAGCGCTAGGGGAGCCGCCTTATCTGAGGGTTTTGTAGCTTTTTGAGGTGGGTGATCGCCGCGTGACCCCCCATAACGGGGCAGGCATAGGTCATGGAACGTCTTTTATTGTTTTTTGTACAATCAATAATTTGTTGTCCACTACCCCCCGAGCTAACTGTTTTCTCCCAAGCATCGGGTAAGGGCGATAAAGGATTTGTTGTGATGTTAACTTTGTTGTCTATGTTGCGTTCCAAGTTAGAGCTTCGATTCGAGGGTAATACCAAGGTATTTGATGGAGGTGGTCACATTGGATTCGCTGACCAACCATGTGATTTGGGTTTTTTTGAGCGGGAGGGAATCCTCTTTTTTTGTGAAGAGGGTCGCTGCACTTTTCGATGGACCATATTGTGACGCGCCATGCTTACACCATTTTTCCCCAGGAGATCGCATTGTTTTTTGGACGCGTCCATTGCATAGGCGGGGAGTATATTATTCAAAAAAATCGCCCCTTGCATTTTGAATGACTTTGATGAAAAGATCGCTAAAGTAGAAATTGAAATTTGTATTTTGAGCTTTGCGTGTGGGAGTTCTGCCATCTGTCTTTCAAAGTGTTTTCAGCAAGGAAAAAAAAGTTTTAGTAGTCTAAGATCTGAAATATTTTCAGTGTGAAAAAAGTTCTTCAAGTGTTGATTATTTTGCACATCTGAATTTATTCTGATGTGATGTGAATTTTTTAAAGATTCTTAAAATAAAAATCGTAGAAATTATGAATATATTAGTTGCGCAATTCGCAGTATATTTCAAGCAGGTAGCTGTATTATTAGGGACGGAAAAATCCAGAAAGTGTAGGGAATTTTTATTGAGAAATAATCATAACTTAAAAATAATGCCGTCCCGATAAACCGCATTTTTTGCAGTTTGTCATCGGGTGCCATTAACAAAAATTATAAATTTATCATGGAAATATATAAAAAAACAACATAAGCTACAGAAAAGTTACTCAATTTAAAACCATTATATCAAATTATGGTGAATCAATATAAAGTAGTTCTGTCTTCCAACCAATCACTCAGTATAAAAATAATTTTATTCACGTCAATACATGATTTAATTTCACTGGGCAGCATATTGAAAGTTTTTGGAATTAAATATTCCAATGTTCTCTGTCCGTACTTGTTTTTATTCTTGGGAACAAGTCAACAAATCACCAAATAAAGAAGGTACCTAGCTATTAATATATTTTGGTCATTCAAAGTTTTTTAGTGATCCTTTGGTAAAGCAATATGTTAAATAATGTAATGTAATTGACTTAAAGGTTTTTTTAGCATTTTAGTACATTCTTTTTTGTGCATATTTTATTAAGTAATTCAAAAACTTTTAAGTTTTAAAAACTATCAAATAATGTCTTTGAAATGCAGATTCATTGAAACGAATTGTTTTAAACAAACTACCATAATTAAAACTTTTTTGTCGAAGATACTGCGATTCTAAATTACGTTTTCGCATACTATTCTTTTCTTATCTGGAAAAATAAAAGAACGTCTTGTACTTTACCTTTTCCTAGAACAATCAGTGTTACGATTGTTCTAGATTCTAGATATAAAAATCCCTTTTGCGAGCTCCCTAGAGTGCAATTTAGTTCTACCTGTTGTTTTTAAATAACAGCAAAAAGCTTGTTTTTTTCCCAAAACACGTTGTTTGAGAGCTCTCCGAATGAATTTAAATCAAAAATATTGTGACTGATAGCCAACAGCATCATCTTCAAATTGATTTATTTTATCATATTAAATTAGTTCTTTTTTAAAATACAGTTTTAAAAAAACATTAAATGCGTTTTCAGAAAATCTGTAGTTTTCAAAATGGGCTTTTTAACTCTCAAGTACCTTCAGCTTTTTTAATGTTGTGACTTCTGTTTTAATGTCATTTAAATATTTGCTGACCTTTTATATTTTTGCATTTTACATGAACTAACTAACCATCACGCCATTTCACTAAAAGGGTAGGTAGAGAAGATAGAACGCCACACCACTCTGTCCTGGCATACTTCTCTTGCTTCCTCCACATTCATAAATCTTCTCATGCACGCACGTCGATTATTCCGATTCTCACATGCCCACTTTCAAGCACTTGTTGTATTTGATCACCATACCATGCCTTTCTCGTTTTTCCCCGACTTCTACATCCAGGCTTTTCTAGCTCCATACTTCGCTTCCATACGTAAAGGTTGGTACCAGAACTCCATTATGAACTGCCATTTCAGCACTTTTTTTAGATGGGTAGGTACAAAAAAAGGAACTCTGCACTAACTCATCCAAATTCGAGTAGACTTATTCTTGGTTTAGGATTCATTTTTGATAATAATATTTAAACGGCTTTCTAATTCTGACTTACAATCCTAGAATTGATCTGTACGAAGCACTCCATCTTTCACTCGTCTCTATCACACGCCATCCTCTGTATTTCTTGTTAACTTCTACAGCTCACATCTTCGATCAGATTATCAGTGTAACTTTTCATTTCTAGAGGAACCTTTTATCACAATAATTCCTTCGACTAGGGTGCATTTATTTACTTTACTAGCAAAAAATTTTAACAAACCCAATTATTGTAATTAAATAAGTTATTTTAATAAAAAACAAAACGGTTGATTATATTGAAGTTATAGTGGATCCACAAGTGCAGACAAGCCAACAAAAATTAAATAAGCACTCGCTACAAATCGTTTGTCCAAATGCTTGTTTTATATTATGACAAGCGTTTACAAACCCTCCCAAGCCTAGGCAAACGACGCATCCACACGTTTGAGCTTATCGATGTTTGCCCAGTGAGTGGATCCATCTTAAGAAATTGTGTTTGGTCATTAAAATAAGGGTACCTACCTCCAATTGACCAAATCAAAATTTATGATTTCTCGACAAAAACATTGAAGTACTAAAAGCAGCATTTATAATCACATTTCGTAAACAACCTTTTCAACAAAACATTAATTTACATGTTATTATTTAAATTGACATAAATTATGCGCGTCTTGAAAAATCTTCAAATTGTTGAGGGTGACATTAATTTAATTTGTAAGTCGATTAAGTTTCTTGACGAGAAGAAAACAATTTTGTTTACCAACTCTCTAAAAATTCCTTAAGTTTTTCACAATCAAGACAGTAATAAATGTACAAAAGCTCCATTTAGAAGGAACTTTTTAGAAAACTGCTTGAATGAACCGGAGACTGTTAGAGATTGTTATCTATTTTTTCCTTTCTTTTAAAAGACAGTTCATGAAGCAAAAGTTTTCAATGATCCCAAACTGAAATGAAATTTTAAGAACGGAAATTAATATTGGAAATGGGAGTACGACAATTTTATAGTAGACACGATTAGATCAGTTTTAATTTGGCAAAAATTGGTGTAAAAATATGTTACAATTTGACATCTCAACAGAGACGAGAAATTTGGAAGAGAATATGGATATCTAGGCGTTTACAGGGCTTATGACATGTCATTGGCTGGGTTAAGTGTATATTGGCAGATATGGATATCAAATACTAGGTGTAATGGGGAATGTTTTAATACATCAAGTGTCCACTTAACCCAGCCAATGACAGGTCATAAGCCCTGTAAACGCCTAGATATCCATATTCCCTTCCAAATTTCTCGTCTCTGTTGAGATGTCAAATTGTAATTATTAGCCCGTAATGGGTGAAATCCAGTTTTTTAGTTCCAGTATTTGGACACACTCAAAATGTTCTTTATAAAAATATGTTATTTGTTTTGTTAACCAAAGAGAATAGTAGTAAAAAAGGTGTTTTTCAAGTGGTGTAGGTAATAATATTCTCTAAAAAAAAAACTGTAGAAACATCGTTTTTGAGTTGTGATTAAGAGGTAACAAAACACGGTTTTTACACACACTTCTCTTAAGCAATGCATTCATACGTCTAGTACCCATTTTTTTCAGGATTTCAATGCCTATAAGAGATTTTTTTATCTCTATTAATCATAAATTAAAAATTATTTTCGAATATTTCAAAACAAAAAAAAATATTTTGTCTCGTAAAAACAATAACATCGGAGTATACTAATCTTCAAGTTACGACGTTTCCTGTTTATGTTTATAAAATTTATGTAAAACCAAGAACTGCGTCAAAATGTCTTCGATAAAATAAAAATATTCAGTTGCTTTAAGATAATGTTTATCAAGATTAATTATAAAATAACTACATAATAGGCTAACTGAGTAGCCCACCTTCAAACCCCTCTATGTTAATATGGCAAAAATTTGAGTAAACCAAAAAAAACACTTTGTTATATAAGTAAGCCATATATATTCTTTTTTCGGCATATTTTCTTTAACGTAGGGTTATAGGGAATTAATTATGATAAGAAGAAAAATGACGGTATAATAATAATTGATTTATTAGCATTTTAAAATTGAACGTGGAGAGTTTTGCAAGAGTATTCTAAACTTAGCTAATTGTTCAAGTATATGAGCTCAACTGAAACAGTTTTGATAGAGTTTCAAATTAGGACCTATAATAATGTTTATAGTTAAACTAAGTTATAACTATAAAATAAATATTAATATAACAAAATTTTAATAAAAATGTATCCTGAGTGATTTTATCCGAAGACGAGTAAAATTTCCGATGAAATTTACTGTAGGCTTGAATGGTTAACTCATTACACTTATACCCCTATTTTGAATTTCCGTGTATGCACCGCGGTATCACTGGCGGTCCTTTAGCCATATGTCTAAAAAACAAATATAAATAAAAATATAAATACATCGTGAAAATAATTACACCGATAGAAATAATTAGCAAAAAATAACCACCAATAAAAATAACTTAAAATATTCTCACCGTCATGTCTTTTCACGCTCTCTTTTCCATGAAGATTTATCAGCAATCTTTTTACGCCCTCTTCTGGGTGGTGAAAAAACAACTTCCATTTCTTGCAATTCCATAGTAAAACCGCAAAACACTTTGATAACGATGAATTAATTTCAAATACGTGTACGCGCTTTAACTGTCAACACACTGATTGCTCTACGCATAGGTTCCAAAATGGCGTTCGACAGAACTCAACAGAACTGAAGTTAGTATGAAACACAGCGGTGTTTGCAAGTTAACGGTAACTTAGCGACTTTTGCAAGTTAATTGTAATTGATATAGCAACTTTTGCAGGAGTACTGAGTTTTCGATTTCATTTTATTCGTAATATAGTGAGTTTTGACAGAGTACGATAAATACAGACGATAGTATTTTAAAGGTACTTATAGAATCTTTTTTAACAACATTTTGAAAGAATACAAATACTTGTAGACAAATTACTGGATTATACCCATGCTGGGCTGATATCAGATATTATTGATATCTCAACAGAGACAGAGAAACTCTGGAAACGAATGTGGGTTATCTAGGCGTTTACAGGGCTTATGACCTGTCATTGGCTGGGTTAAGTGGCCACTTGATGTATTACAACATTCCCCATTCCGCCCATCATCTGACAACCATGTATGACAAATTTTTGAAACTTGTATATATGTTATATGTAAAAGCAAATAAAAATTGGAGAGACATCTTCAGGCGTCTTCTAGTAAGTAATTAAGTTCGGATGAACCTTACCTACACTAATAAAGTTAGATTGCCCCAAAAAATGCTTATCTATTCTCTCAACAGATGTCACTATAGGGAAAAAAATATTAAAAATATTAAAATCTGTCGAAAACACAACTCGCGTGTGGATTCTTCTGTACAAACTCAACATATATACAAGTTTCAAAAATTTGTCATACATGGTTGTCAGATGATGGGCGGAATGGGGAATGTTGTAATACATCAAGTGGCCACTTAACCCAGCCAATGACAGGTCATAAGCCCTGTAAACGCCTAGATAACCCACATTCGTTTCCAGAGTTTCTCTGTCTCTGTTGAGATATCAATAATAACTTATAGAATCGCTTAAAATTTTAAAAAAAGTTTTTTTTAACTTGGAGGGGTTTGCAGGTGGACTACTCAACTGCGCTATACACCGAGTAACGAAACTCGTAGTACAAGCTTGAAACCGGTGAATCTAAATCATATTTGGAGTCCAATGTGTAATATGACTTTTTAAACTGAGCTTGAAAAAAAAAATTTTTCTTCTCATAAAAACTTTCATAAGTATGGCAGATACTGTGAAATTGCACAAATTCTCATTAAAATGCCGTTTTCTAATTTTGTTTTCATCATGGATAGTGATAATTTTATAAAATAAATTATATTTTATTAATATTTGCAAAAATTTACCAAAAAAAAAATTAAACTCGTAGTTAATAAACTCAATTTTCTCGAAAATTATAGGTCAAATAAAAAATTCATTCTACAAAATCGACTCCAAATATGACGTAGATTCACTGGTTTCCCGCTTGTACATCGAGTTTTATAACACCATGTAGACTACGTATGCCTCGCGAGAATCTTAACCATTAACCATGTTTGCCTATTTTACAAAACATCAGGTTCTCGGCGTCCTAGGCGTCTACTGTTGACAATAAAATAAAACATGTATTCCAATTGCGTATTCCAATTCCAATCGTCCTGCAGACGAATTGTCAGAAGTAGACGTCCAGGACGCCGTGAACCTGATGCCTTGTAAAATAGGTGAACATGATTAAGACTCTCGGGAGGCATAAGTAGTACATAACCTAGTGAGCCGAAACATCTTTTTTTCACGTCCCTCACCTCACCTCTGTTTCTTGCGAAGCTGAACCCCCGCTCGCCTAATAATCTTCTGAAATACCTATACGTATACTCAAAACTTAGAAGCCTTCTATTTTGGACACTAGTTTGGTGTCATAGCTCCACATAGGGAGCGGATATGGTATAAAGATGATGATGATTTAATGTTATTATTATTTATTTGATTTTTATATCTCTACAGAGATGAAGTGGATTTTTTTTCCCAATTAGGGAATATGGATATCCAAGCGTGTACAGGGCTTATGACTTGTCATTGGCTGGGTTTAATGGCCTCTTGAAGTACTACAACATTCTCCATCCCGCTTATTAGCGAATATCCACACCAAGTAACATTTCTTATTTTGCTTATATGCTACGAATAAAAAATTATTCGCTTGTGCGTAACTAGCGACACCTATGTATTGATATTGAAGTTAAATATTTTATTAACCAATTACTTCATTTTTTATATTATTTGTCCTTTTGTAAAGCTAACATTGGCCGGAAAACCGGGGTAAAATATTACTTTGGATTATAAATATACAGTAAGTTTGTGGGTAGGCTATGTTTCACGTAAACACGTGACCCAGAATAATATACATTTCTTTAACATATTTATTATATACACGTGTACGCTATACGTGATGAAAAATATACAAATATACAGGGTGGCCAGACTATTAAAAAACACAACGAACTCTAATATTTATTTGGTGAACCGCGTGGCGCAGTGTTTAGCAGCTAGCTTTTTCATCATGGTTTGCAGTTGCTGACAATAGACATCTGCCGTAATCGTCTGGCCAGATTTAAGAAAGCTGTAGTGAACGACACCAGCACTAGTCCACCAAACGCTCACAAGTTACTTTTTTGGAGTCAATTTTCGCTTGGAGCATGGTTTGGCTGGTTCGGCAGGGTTCAGCCATTGCGATGAGCGCTTCCGATTATCACACAGGGTCCACTTTTTATCACAAGTAATGATTCGATTCAAAATCCCTTCATTATTGTGCCGGTTGAGTAATGCAACGCAGCAGTCAACGCGCGTTTGTTGATTTGCTTCACTCAATTCGTGAGGTACCCATCTTTCAAGCTTTTTCACCTTCCCAATTTGCTTCAAGTGGATTAAAACAGTTTTATCACTAACACCGCAGCCCGCAGCTAACTTGGACGTAGTTTGCGATGGATCCGCTTCCACAATAGCCTTCAATTCTTCATTATCAACTTTGGTCTCCGGCCGTCCACGGGGCTTGTTCTGCAGGTCGAAATTTCCAGAACGAAAAAACGTTGGAACCAAAAACGCACTGTGTTTTCTTTTGCGGCACCGTCGCCATACACATCATTAATCCTTCGAGCCGTTTCTGCAGCACTGGTGCCACGGTGGAACTCGTACGTAAATAACGCGATATTTCAAGTTTTCCATTTTGTAAACTGAGTGACGTAAAGAAAAAAAACAATTGAGGAAAAAAGAAATGAATTATAATTTTCGAAACACAAATACTTGAATAAATAGCTGAATAAATTTGAATTTGGAATTCTTAACCAAAGAGAAGATATTTGAGATCAAAGTTGCCAGTACGGCAAAACGCCAATTTCATATGTGATGACCTAATATTTGGAAAACCGAATGCGTTCCAGAGATATGAAAAAATTTAAAATTGCAAATATTTCTCAGGAATCAGTTTTAAATATACATTCCTCAAACGCTCTTTTCGTACATAGTTAAAATATTAATTAAGACTACTACTACCTTTTACTCGCCCTTATCTGCACCCAATGGTGCATTCTGTGCAGTGCAGTGAATCTTGATCATTTGTTACATGAAGGTCAGATTATTTATCAGTCTTGCGATTAAGCGCCAATCCAAGGTATCACATATGAAATGTTTTTTTGTAATTAACATATATTTGAAATAATATGATTTAACTATTTAGGGAAAAAAAAAATATACAAAAAAAGTATTTATTAAATAATATTCCATGGCTGTTTTATAGACGATACAATATATAATTTAATTTTTATACGCCACCCTGTATACCCGTTTCACCGAGATACTCATATTACTTACGTTTGTACCCTGAATTATGAATTCTTCTCACTAACAAACTACCCACAAGGTAAATTGAAAAAAATACCGGTGTTTGGGCCTGAACCAATGATTTCCTATATATGAATGTATGTCTCTAATATGCGGAGTATCTACCCACTAATTTTGAATGTTATATGTTCCACAAATTGTCACTCAGTTGAGAATTGTTGTTCACTCACAAGCACGCCTTGTCGCCCCGCTATTTCCTATTAAATAAACCCGCTAATATATTATTACAATTCCGCCGCCTGAGCCACGAATAAAGATGGTTGTGCTTCAAGCTATATCTACAACCGCTGATAGCTCATCACCCATCGCTGTACCAATACGAGGAACTAATGTGATACCTACTTCAAGGTTAGTGGAGTAATTTCTTTGCTGTTGGTTCTCCTGTCGATACTTTATATTTTATATTGTGGAAATTATTGGTGCAGATGTGATTACACGCAAAAGGTCTTTCGAGTTACAAATATCTGATAATTTTAGCAAGAATGATTCTACATTTAAACTATTTATCCAGCTTCGCAAACGTAAACGTTTCATAAGCGCACAAAAAGAGTCGGACTGAATATAACATAGTTAATGCGTGGAACCAGAGAAGTAGTGGCTAAGTACTTTTTGAAGTTATACTTCTTTGCGCCCGTTAGACACTTTGGGGTGGGATGTTGGTCGAGAAAATGGCGCTTAAGAGAAAATGGCGCCACAGTCACTGATGCTTGTATCTGATACTTGTTTTGATAATATAGGTGTATAATATAATAATGAAGTCACGTATAATATATTGAATATAAATATATTGAATAATATTGAAAAATGTCTTATATTTCATTTATATATCCTGTCTGTTTGTGTTTCTATTTTAGGCGCTACTTACATAAAAACTTGGTTAATTGCCTTAAAATTAATAAAAACATTATATCTATTTAATGACCTGTTGTGGCGGGAAATCTGACTACGATATTTTAAAAATAAATTACGGACATAATAATGATAACAATCAAAAATTCGTACCTAAGATTGTCGCGTTGGCGAAAACCTCGTGACAATTTCTAAAAATAAATGGCCCGTACACATGGAATTTGGTCATCACAAAACAGGCGTAAATCAAATTATCTTCAAACTGTCTACCTACAATACGTTTTAACAGCGTAGAGCCTTGAAAAAACCTTTTTAAAATAGTTACAAAAAGAATTACTGGTATAGTTTTCAACATCTTGTAATTTACACGATTGATTTATTAATTACCAATGCAAGCACGCAACTGGTTGACATCTAAAATGTGTGAAAAAATCATTGCTCTAATGTTTAATTCCAGGGAAGAAATCGATTAATACGTTTGAATGGGAAGCGGCCGCGAGTCACGTGGTGGAGGTTGCTTTTAAGGGCATATTATATAGCTAATGACACACAGTTTACAAGTTAAATCGACGATAAAATTGGATGTTATGTACAATGCCACTTTTTGTTTTAAAATCTCTCCTGAGCCTTAAAGTAAAGCTCTTTGAAGATTTATTTTTACAATGCTTATTTGAGGAAGCTTTTATGGACTTTTGTCTTTTGACTTTTTTGGTAGCAAAAATAGGCTACCAATATTAAATTTAAAGATGAAAAATGCTTATCTTTAAATTAACGAAATCCGAATCGGTTACTATATTCTCAATAAACGAACTTACGTACTTTACATTTTTTGGTAGCGAAAACATATTTGTCCCAAAAAATATGTAAATTTTAGCTGATGTAAAATGAACACACGCTTTTCAATTTGTTATCCGAAAAAAATAATTTTCAAGTATATTCACACCCCTAATTGATTACCCTCGATCATTGATTACCTACAAGACAGGTTAAATATTTTTTATTTTTTTTATGTATTATTTTCATAATTTACTGTATGTTATATAAAATTTTCAAGTAAAATAAAAATTGATTCGATCATAAAACTAACTTCGGGAATTACGTAAATATTTGTTAGTAACAGAGGGGAACATCACCAACAGTGTATCTTGACATTTTATTGAGAAGAGATCGCCTGTCACAAAGAACGCATACGGGAAGTGAACCCGTTCGATCCTCTGAACCTTGAGTTCAGCGTTTTAGCCATTTCGCTACTGAATTGGGCCTCCTGGCGTCTTAAAATTTTTTTTTTATTTTTGAATGATCAAATTTAGCAGCAACTGTGCTTCAGTACCAGTCCAAGGTATCATACATGAAATATTAGTATGAAATTCTCATGAAAATAAATATTTTCATGTTGACCCCCCTACGGGAATCGAACCCGCGACCTCAGGCACAGTAGCCAAATGCGCTACCCCATTAAGGTCTTAGCCATTGTACTGAATATTTTTTTGTAGATACTCTTTTTTCACCACCCAAGTCATAAAATTGCGATTTTATTACGATTTTGTATTATACATTTAACCAACTCGGTCGGTACCCAGTTTCCAAAAACCCTCATACTTTATTTATTTTGAGAAAAATAGTACATACCTTAATTTTTTACGTTACGCTTCTGATGCCGCTAATTTAAACACTTATTATTTCATAAAATTGTACAAATAGCTAATATTAAACCTTAAACATAATTATCCAATTTTAATTGAATAGCAAAAATTATATTTTCTTAAATAGAAACCCATTTTCTTTCTTTTTTTATATCTTCTGTAATTCCTTCATACATTTTTACTGCTCGGTGCATCAGAGAATTTTGCGACTTAGCTTTTTTCCGAAATGGTAGCCTTAGTTTATTTTTATTTCTAGTTTCATGGCCATGTTCATTTTGATTCATATATAATTTTTTTGTCAACTCTCTTGAGGAATAACTGTTTATGGATATCAAACACTAGACGAAATGGAGAATGTTGTATTACTTCAAGTGGCCACTTAACTCAGCCAATGATATAAGCCCTGTAAACGCCTAGATATCCATATTTCCTTCCAAACTTCTCATCTCTGTTGAGATGTCAATTGGAATAATTCGTTGTTTATTTATTAGTAGATAATATATATTTAAATTACTGAATAATTATAATAAGTATTACTTCTCTTTATTAACTTTGAAAATACTCGTATTTGCTTTTATACCTTACTTATTATTAGAAATTTCAATTCTTTTCGCCATTAAAGTATAATAAATAACAAGCGTTTTTTTTTACGCATTTCCACCATTATCCTGAAGGCGAATATTTCAATGTATTTTTTAATTATAATAATCAAACTCACATGATCAGTATATATTATGTTGATATAACTTCGATTCACACCTAGTTACAGCGGTTTTCCTTAGGAGTTGCGGTTTTCCGTAGGAGTTGCGGCTTGGCGGTTGTACTATGTAGGCTTTGTGTTATTTCCGTAAATAGTACAAAAGGCGCATAACGAGGAGGCAAACGGATCATCCCCTTGAATTTTCAGTGCGTATTATGTAAAGGGCCTTGGAATAACACTGAGAGAGAAATGGAATACGCTGAAAATGTGTCGATTATTTCATGCGAACATTTTTCATTATTTTGTCACGGCGCGACATCCATATTAAATCAGATATGTTAAGTTAGAGTATCATGCTTATTTTTGTATAGAAATCAAGATATATATGACGTTTTTTTTTAATATCAGGAACTTATTACGAAAAAACAATATTTTTAGTGTATCAAAATACTAACTTGTAGCCTTCTCGTCTCTGTTAAAAAGTCAATAATTAATTTAAATGATTACAGACTTCTATTACAACTTAATCTGCAACTAAGGATCTAAAGGGCACTACTTGGTCCCCCCAATGCAGTGCATTTTTGATATTGTTCATTAATTACATAAAGGCAAAATGATCAGCCTAACGCTTGTTTTAAACATCTTTATTATAATACCAATTTTACATTTTTTTTCCAAATCTTTGAAATCAATTGTTTTAAGAGTGTCATTTAAATACACATATTATTTGCTCGATCTATAGGTATCTAACAAAATTATATTATATTCATAATCAAAAATTTTAATTTTTTACCTTCAATTTATTTTTCATATTTATTTATTATTTTTTTATTCTTTTTATAATGAGTCTTTATTAAGAAAAAATCTTAACTTAAAAATGATCCGTCCCGATAAACCGCAACTTTTGCAGTTTGTCATCGGGTGCCATTAACAAAATTTATAAATTTATCATAGAAATATATACAACTACATAAAGTTATAGAAAAATTTCTAAAGGCTTAAGTATTTAAGAAATATTTAAAAAGTTTACAGAATATAAAAATACAAAAAAAAATAGAGATACGAGAAATATATACATTGCTAAAACCATTACATCAAATCTGGTGAATCAATATAAAGTCTAAAATAAATCTCATCTGTCAGAATAAAAATAATTTTACTCACGTTAATACATGATTTAATTTAATTTCAGTTAATAAATTTAAATGTTTTTGAAGGCAATAAAGTATACTTTTTTCAGAAATATACAAATATATTATTGAAAATTGTATGAATCCTGGTCGCTACATTAATGAAATGAGTTTTTTGTGTCAATTTTTTTTACGTTTTTCGGATCTTAGATAAAGATTTTGCTTGGGTTTTCAAAAGACCGCGGTCCTTTTAGAGTTTTTTCTCAGGGAAATTTTTGAAAATTCATAGGTACATTCCTTTTCATAAAAAGGGTGTTGTGACAAAGGATTTAGCTGACGAGAGATAACTGTTTGACATTTGATTTCACGGGAAAAATATTCTGAAAAATATCTGTAGGTACATGTCGGCGGAAAAACCGAAGAAATATTTCCGTACCTGATACCCAAAAAGCTTCATATTCAAAATTGAAAAAATCAAAAAATTTGGTCAAGAAAGTTAAAATAAGCAAATTAGTGATTTCAAGCAGTAGTTAGCTATGTCTCTCCAACTTGATTTATTTTATTACAGTATCAAAATAATTAAGGAGTTGAATAAATACAGCAAGCTGTGGCTAAAACTTACTAAAATGCGTCACTTAAATAACTATGAAGAAAGATGATTCTAACAACATTTTTGGATGAATACAAATACTTGTAGACAAATTACTAGATTATACCCATGCTGGGCTGATATCAGATATTATTGATATCCTAACAGAGACAGAGAAACTCTGGAAACGAATGTGGGTTATCTAGGCGTTTACAGGGCTTATGACCTGTCATTGGCTGGGTTAAGTGGCCACTTGATGTATTACAACATTCCCCATTCCGCCCATCATCTGATAACCATATACGAGTATGTCAAATTTTTGAAACTTCTTTTTAAGTTGAGTTTGTACAGAAGTATCCACATTTGAGTTGGTTTTTCGACAAATTTTTATATTTTTTTCTTTCTAGTGACATCTGTTGAGAAGATGGTTAAGCATTTTGAGCAATCTAACTTTATTGGTGTAAAAACCAACTCAAATGTGGATACTTCTGTACAAACTCAACATATATTGAAGTTTCAAAAATTTGTCATATATGGTTGTCAGATGATAGGTGGAATGAAGAATGTTGGTAGTTTGCAAGTATCTTGGAATTATTCCCATAACAGTTTTAAATATTTCGTTTTTCAACGATGTATTAAAATTTTAACTGACACGTTACTTCTGTTTTTTTAATTATACCAGTGATCTCAATATCCAGACTTATTTGTATACAATATACAATGCACCCCCGAAGTATTTTTTTATACTTCCGAAAATAATACAGTTCCTACCCTTTCATCTCCCGTATTTCTCCAAAGCGTGCTTATTCGCACTTCCCTTGTATTTAGTCCGTGACATAGTGCAATTTCAGCGAGCCACATAAAGCCAGGGTTATCAAAAATTACAAGATATTAAAATAACGCTATGTTATAAAAAAATTAAGTTATTTTATTTTGTTGATTGATTCGTCATTCACTTTGTAACACTTTATAATGAATTATGATTAAATAAAACGATTTTATGTGTTACCAATAGTAACACATAGCATCGTTTTATTTAATCATAATACATAAGTGATTTTATGTTAAAGTTTTACTAGATAATTTCGGTCATATCTAGGCCATTATTTTTACATTAAATATTTCAAATGTGATTACCTTAAACTAGCTCTGAGGCGTACCACTGCACGTGGAGTACCAATGCAGTGCCCTATGCACCATTAAGTTTTAGATAAGGGAAAGTAGTAGTGGTATTATTATGCATGATTGTATAGTTTTTTTTTAATACATTTTGAGGTAAATGTTGAGTCACATAGATTAAATTTGAAGTGAAAATAAATAAACAGTGGTTAGTTGTGGTCTAGTGGTGGATACGAGGACTCCCAATTAGGATCTAGGTTCTAATCCCACTCTTGCACAACTTGTTTTCTGCTTTCTGGCACAATTATTTGAAACAGCCGTAAAATTGAAATATTTGAGTAGGTAATCAAATGTTTCATTTTTTTTAAAAATTAAATAAATAAATAGTTTTCCTATACTATGCGGTGGGATTAGAATCCAATTTTAAAAACTATACAGAAAATATTATACCAACTCACTTGGTTGACTCACACGAAGACTGCCGACTTATACAAAGTGACCTGCGTCGTTTAACTATATTTTGTAATGAAAATAAGCTATTTTTAAATATAAAAAAATGTGTTTGCGTCACTTTCACCAGGAAACGAAACATTATCAATTTCGACTATGAGTTAACCGATTCCGTTCTTTTGAGAAAGCATGAAATCAAAGACCTAGGTATAACCTTAGACTCTAAACTCACTTTCGAATCTCATATTAACAAAATCACCTCCAAAGCACTGAGTATGCTAGGTTTTTATATTTAGAAATGAGCAAAAATTTCGAAAACCCAAAGGTTCTGATTTCCCTGTATTATACTTTTGTCAGAAGTAATTTGGAGTATGCTTCTCAGGTGTGGAACCCTCAATATACCACATACATTACGAGACTGGAGCGTATTCAGAAAAAGTTTCTTCGTTTTCTTCAATTCAAATCCGGCTCGCCATTTGAGTCATATCTTGCAACTTCCACCGCGCATGGTATCGCCACCTTACAACACCGCAGAAACTGCGCGGATCAAATATTTCTTTATAAAATCTTTGTTAGTTTAGTCGACTGCTCGGAGCTCCTAAGTCTATATCTATAAATGTTCCAGCCAGGCTGACAAGACACTACTCTTTGTTTCGTGTCCCCACCAACAAAAGAGCCTATAACAAAAATTCTTTTATCCAACGTTCTTGTTTGGCATACAACAAAGACTTTAGCCATATTGACTACACAAACATTAAACTATCTTCACTAAAAGCTACATTAAAGACACATCCAGCGACTTAACTCTCTCTTTTAAATACAAAATTCCATTCCCTTTTCCCATTCCTTTCCCTCTCCTTCTTGTATGTTATGTATTTACTTACTTAATTTTATGACTCTGTTATTGTTAACAAACATTCTGCGAAAAACTGTTTATTGGAGCTTTTTTTAAACATTAAGATTTGTACATGTATTTACCTACTGTTTCTCTGTTGGTTTTCCAAACAAAAATAAAATAAAATAAAAATAAAATAAAAAATAAAAACTCATATAAAGAAAATCGTGTTATTTCAACTGAAAAAGGACGCCTCCTATTTTGGAACCATATGGCAGCCCTAAAATATATAGGCTTTTCGTAAACAAACTTCATATACCAGATCCTATTCAAGATGTTTTTCCTAAGAGGAAGGATATCAATAAACGGCGTTTTCATGTATGAAAGGGATAAAGGTTTCGGATTACCATTTCCTCTTCACCCGAAAATGTTTCTTTTCACAACATTCTGAGACATTTAACACTTTTAAATAATGATGTTTTTGCTTTTGAAAATAAGTCCGAATTCATAAAGATTTTTTTTTTTTTTTTAAATTTATTGATATCTCAACAGAAACAGAGGCTGAAGAAACAAATATTATTAAGGCGCTTACAGGGCTTATGACCATTATCATTTGATAACCATATTTTTTGTCGATTTCTTGAAGTTTGAACATATTTTGCGAGTTTATTTGTCGGCTTGCATTATTTTTGGTTTTATTTATTTTATTTTTTTATTTATTTTTTTTAACCACCTCAACAGGCCAGGAGGCCCAATTACAGAGGGGACAACGTCACAAAACCCAGGCTTGAGAAAAATCACTTTTGATTTTTTTGAGTTCTCACCGGGAATCGAACCCGGAACCTCCGTATCGTGAGTCCAGCGTCTTAGCCATTACGCTACGGAGGCCGCCATTTATGTATATATGTTTATACGTATTTCCTGTGAGATTCTGACCGAATTTAATCACATACTACTACTTGCTACTACGTTCCCTTATCCGCACCCAATGGTGCATAGGGCACAGCATTGGTACACCAAGTGCAGTGTCTCTTGATCATTTCATTTATAATTAGTATTATGATGGCCTCTGTAGCATAATGGCTAAAACGCTGAACTCACGATACGGAGGTTCCGGGTTCGATTCCCGGTGAGAACACAAAAAAACGAAATCAAACTTTCTCAAACCTGGGTGTTTGTGTTGTTCTCCTCTATTATAGGGCCCCTGGCCTGTTGAGGTGGGTAAATAAATAAATAAATAAGGCTTATTTTTTTTAACATTTTATCTAGCCGGTGACATTCCATAAGCCCTGTAAAGATAATCCATATTCATTTTCAGACTTCTCCGTAAGCCTTTCATGGGTATAACCTAATTTTTGTTCTTAAGGATTTGTCCACATTAAACATGCTGTTAAGGCTTCACCTGCAACCAATGTTAGAATTGTTGATTTGGTGGGTCACTACCACAAGTTTCTAAAAAAATACCACATAAACATCAAACTATTTTTAAGGGATAGTAATCAATATTTAAATAATGGATGAATATTCAAGCATAAATTCATAAAAAAATGAAAAGTACTCTTTTTGCCATTTAAAAAAAAACTATTCAGTATATTTTAAGGTATATTATCAAAAAAAAAAATACTATAAAAATACTGTTTTTGAAAAGGATTTCAGTTTTTCAATCCGGATAAGGAAGTTAACTCAGTTAAATCGCTACTTTACAAGTTTTCACTATCGTGCCGAGGTTGGTACTTTCTCAGTCAGTTCCACGTTAAGAAACCTTAATAGCTGAGATATTCAAGAAATAAATAAGAGTATGAATACAATTTGACATCTCAACAGAGACGAGAAGTTTGGAAGGGGTTATAGATAATAGGCGTTGACAGAGAGTGTTCACTTGTGAAGCGTCGCGCCATTTTACTGTATATTGGCAGATATGGATATCAAATACTAGGTAAAATGGGGAATGTTGTAATATATCAAGTGGCCACTTAACCCAGCCGATGAGAGGTCATAAGCACTGTAAACGCCTAATTATCCACAATACCTTTCAAACTTCTCGTCTCTGTTGAGATGTCAAATTGTAATTATTAATCCGTAATGGGTGAAATCCAGTTTTTTACTACAAGTATTTGGACACACTCAAAATGTTGTTTATAAGAGTATGAATCTTCAAGGATAAATTCATAAAATCAGAAAGTTCTCTTTACGCCATATTTTTAAAATTATTCATTATATCTGTGAGATATGTGTGTGAAAGAGACAGTTTTTGTGAGAGCGACAGAAAATGTTCAAACGTGTGTGTGAGGGTGTGTGTGAGGGTGGGTATGAAGTACGTCTGTTGTGTGCCCGGTTAGGCATTCCTAGTTAGAGCTTAGAGTAGCAAACACAGTATTATAATAAACCCGATATCAATGTCACACCGTGAATTTCTTATAGTGTATTTAAGCCCCCATATAAATACATCACAATATCTTAAGGTACGAGTATATTATCAAAAACATTCAATTAAAGTACCTACTGTTCTTGAAAAGTATTTCAGTTTTTCGATCCGGATAGTAAAATTAGCTCAGTTAATTCGCTATTTAAGCCATTCATTATTTATTTCATTATACCATATCCAATCCTATGTGGAGCATATGGAATCCACAAACTGCCTCCAGGCCAAGCGATCGGCCGCCAGCTCTCGTGCATCCTCCCAAGTCAAGTCCACGTCCCGCAGCTCTGACGCAAACTGCCGACGAATTGTCAACAGTGGACGACCAGGACGCCGAGAACCTGACGCCTTGTAAAATAGGCAAGCATGGTTAAGGCTCTCGGGAGGCATACGTAGTATATGGCCTAGCCAGCCGAAACGCCTTGGCTGATGTCTTGGGCCCTGGTTAGGTGCCACGATTCGCAGCCATAGAGGAGAACAGGTGTGATGCAGGAGTTACAAAGGCGGAATTTTGTTTTAACCGAGTAAAATTTAAGCCAAAAAAACAAGTTTTCACTATCGTGCCGAGGTTTATTAGCAGTCCACGTTAAGAAAGCTTAATAGATTATTCACGAAATGATACTGTGCAATAAATTACAAGCCTAAAACGAATAAATTATTATGACACCCATAAACATTCGGAAACAGTCACAATATTATATATACAATAGGAACACAAAAGCTCCTTCGCTTTATTTGACAGGAATCTCGTTATATTACGAATCTCTCATTATTTAACGCCAAATGAATGAAGCAAGGAGGTAATGAATAATTAACATGAAAACGCAGATATAGTCAACCATATGATTAATTCTTTTTAGATAGTGGTTGTAGGTGAACTTTTTGATGGTTGAATTACCATTATTTCTTTAACCTTCTTACATGATACAATTAGGAATTCCTGAGGTATCCAGAATTGAATTTTAAACGTGTTTTTAAATAGATATATGACAAAAATTCAATAGTTGACTTGTTCGACAAACCTTTTTAAAATACATAAACCTTTATTTTATTCAACAACATTTTGAACGTATACAAATACTTGTAAACCAATTACTGGATTATACCCATGCTGGGCTGATATCAAATATTATTATTGATATCCCAACAGAGACAAAGAAACTCTGGAAACGAATGTGAATGAAAAACAAACTCAAATGTGGAAACTTCTGTGCAAATTCAATATATATAGTAGTTTCAAAATTTGTCATGAATGGTTGTCAGATGATGGGCGGAATCGGGAATGTTGTAACACATCAAGTGGCCATATAACCCATCCAATGACAGGTCATAAGCCCTGTAAACGCCTAGATAACTTACATTCGTTTCCAGAGTTTCTCTGTCTCTGTTGGGATATCTATAATATCTAACATTTTATTCGTTCAAAAAACTTGCACAGGGAAAAACGTGTGTAGAAAGCATGACGCCAATATGAACAAATTATATTAAAATAGTACTAAAAGTGAACAATTTTTCTTTGCATTTTTTATTCAAACACATTCAGCGGCGCGGCGATTCATAAAGGAAAATCCGTGACGAAGAAGCAAAAGCGGCTTCAATAAACGAAATATTTGTCCACATGATGTCATTATATATATTTCAGTGCCATTATTCCCTTCAGTTACCAAAAGTTATTGTAACAGAAGTAATCTAGTGGAACGCGTAATGAAGTGTGGGTCTCGAGATTTATGACGTCATAATAATATACGGTTGAAGTTGATGCCTTCGGCAATAACATCAGGCGGAGAGTAAAGAGTTTTGATGAAGATGTATTTTTAACGATATCATACATTATTGTTTGAATAAAACCATTTTACTTACATAGGTGGGTACTTGGATGTACACGCACACTTTTTTTTTAACCAGTCTTTCTAAATGGACTATTCTTAGTATATTGAGGATATTAAATATTAACGACAGAAAGAAGAACGATTGAATCCGACGTCAGAAAAAGGTCTGTGACGTGGTAAAGCAAATTACTTGGTTGAAGTGGAAATGGGCCGGTCACAGAGCCAGAATGACGGACGACAGATAGACGAAACGCGTTCTAGTGTGGAGACCAGAGGCCTCAAGGACGTCCACCGATGAGATGGGTGGACGAAATCAGGAAGTTTGCTGAAAGACAGTGGATGAACCTCAACGGGCTGAGATGATGATGATGCCGATTAAACATTAAGAGCATGCGCTGTGATATGACCCACGACCGGCTGCTTCTCTATACAATAATAGAAATCTTCGATTTTCTCCTTCGAAAAAGAATTTCAGAGAAGTGGCATCCCATACTTGAAAAATACAACCTTGCTTAGTCTGTGCCTAGTAACAGTTAGTGACCCACTAGTCACATATTATGTACGCATCAGTACCAGTCCAAGTATGACCCATACTGATATTATTCATAAAAATAACCCTTTTTTAAATCTTAATTTTTAATCGTTTAAATTGATTTGCTCATCGCTTTTTAATAATTTAAATTGAAATAATGCTTCAAAATTCCTCACCTTTTACCTTTTCCGGTTCGAAATACGTAATATAAAAATCGACGATAAATAAATTTACCTTATTTTCTTAAGGGTTGTTGTACCAAAGAATAATCGTTAATCACTTAATCATAATAATACAAAACGATGCTTAATACATCCACTTGATCTTAATAATAATACTACACGGTTTTGTTACAATTCATCTTAAGAAAGGGACTTCTCACAGGACAATACATATTGTCTCTATTATCCTGAAAATATTATTTTCCCAAACGTAAAATTGTCCTTTTTTGCTCCAGTTATTTCTACAGTACGTGAATTATATCAAATCTAGTGGTTTACAAGTGGAGAAGAATGATATTCATTCAAATATTTTCTTGAAAATAATTTTATTGGTGTTATTATATTGTACGCGGAAGAAAAGTAGGGTTATAAACGCGACCAAATGCTTTCATTGCCCCTATCACTGTCTCCGCTCTAAGATTATCATAAACACATTCAAGTCAACTTGCTCATGTGCTCAAGGAGCTGACTCAAATTTACAGTGAAAAGGATATTAGTAATTCTACCCCTTTAAGTCGTTAGTTACAACTACCTCCCGCCCAACCGCGGGCAGGAGCCCGCCCCCCGCCGACCACGCCGAGAGAAAACGCGGCAGCAAACCCGAGTCCAAAGGAAGGAGAGGGTTGAAAGGACTACGAGTATGGAAGATTGTGGAGTAAATTATACTCCCAAGCATCTTAAAATCTATGTATCAATAAGTCAAGCACTCTAATTACCTTTGTGGTTAGAAAATCTATTACATCCTTTCTGAATTGAGTCTCTGTGACATGAAAAGTGCTGGCACCGTCGCTAATCCTTTCAACGTTGACGCTTTCATTCTTTTACGTTTCCAGCACCACCGCTTCACTCTGTCATATATTAATGGTGTTTAATGGGTACTACTGGATTGCTCTTGAGAAGCCTTTTCCAACCGTTTACGAATATACGCCGAAATCGCGTGAATTATTTTAATGTTTTACTTTAAGGGGCTACTAGGTCCACCCTTTGTTAATTGTAAAATGAAGTAAGCGCCCGGATGAGCGCTCGTTAAAACACGACCAAAATCCGATCGAACGTCGCGCCGTTTTGTTTTCATTATTATTTGCATCGCGTAGGTATACAAAAAATACACGATAATCTTTTTAAAATTTAATATAGTAAAATCTACGGAATTTAATATAATCAAAAATCTGCTAATTTTTTACAAATTTTAATCAGATAATGCACTAGATATATACGTATTCTTTAATGCATTTTTTTAAAAATCTTATATGTTCTGTTTTTGTGTTATGCATCAAATGTTATAAAAACAGGGGGTTTCTTTAAATTAATTGTGATTCAACGAAAATTTTAAATAAAAATTTAGTCCGATAATTCACTATAAAAAAGAATTAATAATTACGTCATATTTTTTTCATTTTCATTTAATGAACCATGAAGTACAAGGGAATTTTGCCCTGACGTACATGAATGTATGGGGGACCCCGGACCCTCGCCTTAACACCATATAATATATTATTCACTCCTATGTTTTATATGCTCAATCGATAGATTTTGTCGAGAGCTGACGATTGCAACTCATGCAAACGTCGTTGCTTCTCCGAGTTTTTTCAACGAATTCTTTGTTAGCTATCGAGTAGTGTAATTATAAATATAAACAACATTTTGAGTGTGTCCAAATACTTGTAGACAAAAACTGGATTTCACCCATTACGGGCTAATAATTACAATTTGACATCTCAACAGAGACGAGAAGTTTGGAAGGGAATATGGATATCTAGGTGTTAACAGGGCTTATGACCTGTCATTGGCTGGGTTTTGTGGCCACTTGATGTATTACAACATTCCCCATTTCATCTAGTATTTGATATCCATATCTGCCAATATACAGTAAAATAGCGCGAGGCTTCACATGTGTACTCTCTCTCGGTCATCCATTGAGAAAATTGCTAAGCATTTTAGCAGAAACCTTTATGATTGCAAGTAATTATAAATATTTTATATGTAAATGATAGTTATGTAGCTTATATGGTTATCATCATTTTTTTCTCTCTCACTATAGAAGCAAACTTGAAGACGTATTCACGTCCAAAACCACTTAAAATTTCATTTGAAACAAAGCAAAATGTAAATTGAATAGTTTTATATTAATATGCGAGAGGACGATTTCATTGATAAGCAAATCTAATACACATATTATTTCTTAAAATGGTAGGTAGGCACTTCATTCAAACAAAAAAATACATTCTGGGAAAAATCACGAGACCAATATTACATTGTCAAAAAAAAACTTTTTAAATCCATTATTTTCTAAAAGGAAAATAATGAAGTACTCCCCTAATATGGTTTACCTTTCTAAGAAAAACCGGTAGGTTTCTAATATGAAGGGCTCAGAATAATAATGAGTCAGCTCCATAAATATTACATTTGTTATCTGATATTGAGTTTCACGGAAAACCATCACATGCCCTTATACATTTATTTTATGGAAGATGTCGCAGTTTTTTTCATCCAAGACGTTTATTTTTATAATATTTTATTTTATATTATTTATATTTTTAATGTTGTTATCAGTGCTATGTTTAGTACAAATTAACAGAATTTTCAAATTAAGGAACATAGGAACATAACACCAATTACGTGGACAACACAATGTACAAGACAAATTTTAAAGACGTGAAGTGGTTATGTTATGTCATGTGTAAGGGTGTTGTTGAATGTGTGTGGAGTGCGGTGTATCCAAAATCTGAATAATTTTTACGCAGTTATAAGTAAGAGAAAAGAAGCATCGAGAAACTTTTATACAATCCTAATATTTTGCAAGTTTTATTACAAAATCATTGTCCGCAAAAATATATATGTACGATTTGATAAATTTATGTAATAGAGTAAAATTCCAAGTCCAATGAGTTATTTTCACTCGCTTTTCTATTTTAGTAGTGACGTTGGGTACTCGGGTAGAATAAAAAATGGCCCAAAATGTGTCTATGTAATTTCCAGTTGTCCCAAATACTAATGGTCGCTATCACTCTTCTCGTCTGACGGTTTTTAGACACCCTGTTCCGTATATAAATGGCGTCTTGCTTGTTCATTTAACAATTTCTATACTGTTAACAAGTTTCGTTAGACAAATAAAACATATCACTTGTCATTACTAAATAATATTTCACCCGTAATGACAATCAATACGCGAGTATCTTCATACTAACCACAACTAAATTTCCCTCCCAATGGTGCATAGGGCACTGCATTGATACACCAAGGGTGCCGAATGGCGAGTGCTTAAATGCCTTCGGACACTGTTATAAATTAGTTCAATCAGTTGCAGAGATAAATCTGGCTAAAAATAACATAGGGTAGAGGGTGGACGGTTTCCCTCCTCCATTGAGACCCTGACCGCGGAAGCGCGGGTGGATGTCTGGGATGGGGGGCCTGGCGAGGCGGGATACCGGTCTCCACACGGGTGGTTGTAATTACTAATAAATAATGATCGGGTTAGAAACTAACATCCCTACCACTGTTATTTGGGCCGTCTCTGGTTGGTTTGGGTGATGGAAACAATGACAATTATAATACATAAGCCGAGACGGGTGGTAGGGGTTCAATGAAAGCATTTGTTCGCGTACATAATCGTAATTCATTCGTATGTTTATCACACTAACAATCTTAAAATCGCGGTTTAGCTTGTTGAAAAAATCGGTAGAGTTAGCTGGACTGAAAAAAGACTCAATAGTCTTTAAAGCAGTCTAGGGAATGGGTGGGGCTTTCATTGTAGGGTGGACGGTTTGAACACGAGGAGCCTTTGAACAGGCAAAATATTTTGGCCAAATATCTATTTTTCATACATTTGCTTTTTTTTCCTAATGGCAACATTATTGCCTATGGCTGTCACTAACAAGGGAATCCCATTTTAGATCAAGTTGACTTGTAGGTGTGATCGTTGACAGTTGTGAATTTTGCTAGAATAAAAGCAAGTTTTTTAAAGTACTTTTTTAAAATAGCCTTTAGGCAATCTGTTTCTGCTGTGAGGAAGGTTTATTACAACATATATTACACGCATATAAACGAAAGTTATTTTTTTGGAAACTCACTTTTTATTACCTAATCTCAAATGTTTTTTTAAAAATGATACCCTGAACTCCTGAACAGCTGAACACCCTGAACAGCTTTCCTGAAAAATGTCGATTTTAGAAATAAGACCTTTTGGCTGTCAGGTGCAAAATATTTTACTTCAGACATCCGTAGGTAGTTACTCAAAATATTGTTTACACGTCATGTGTTTTCATAACACTCAAAAAAATATCACATTAAAACATTTTTATATCAATATTTCATGTCTTTCCGAGAATCAATCCAGGGAAGAAAGGATTTATTATCAGCAAATATCAGAAAACTGAAAGAGGGGCCGTTATTTAATTTTGAGGATCTTTTTCCCTTGTCCTCAACTAACGTGCTCATGACACAGCTACATATATGCCAAGTATTTATATAATAATAATATGTCCTAATGTATTTTTTACTATTTTCAATATTAAATATTTAATATAATACAAGTCACAGATCATATTTATGTCCTAACTGAGTTGCCTACTGTAACTATATTCAAGACTGCAAACCTAAAATAGGTGTTGAGGAAAAATTACATCTGTGACGAACCGATCGTATTTGTTTCAAAACTTAATTAAACTAAATTAAATTAAAACAATTAAAAAAATATATTTAAAAAAAAATTAAAATGAAACGTCCATAATTTTTCATCTGATATTCAAAGACTGCAAACGAAACAAAAGCACGAAACCATGTTTTTCACCAATTCCCACAGCACATTGAGTAACGCATTTAAAAATGTTATACATACATGAACATTGTGTTATGTAATTCTTATGATTTTTATTAAAAAAATATAATCAAGAAAGTTGAAAAATAAGGGACATACTAGCCTACATCAGTGATGGTTTGGGCCGTGGGTAACTGTCACAGGACGCTCACCACTCGATTTCATTTCAAGGTAAACCAACAAATCTACAGTGAAAAGATTTTATATATTCCTTTGTTGCCTTTGGCACATAAGAAGCATTTGTTAGAAAACAGTTTGAAAATGCCCTTACAAGGCGAAAACTAATGCAAAAGCACTAAATTTGAGAATAAATTCACGGTAGAACCAACGGAAAAAAATCGTTTTTTGATTTTAACATAAATGTAAATGGAAATCTACAGTGAAAGGCTTTTTAAATAATTCCTTTTGTTGCCTTATGTTGGGCTTAGTGAAGCGTGGTGTTGGAATACAAATAAATGCCATATCAATCAATTAGTAGAAACCAATGGGCGTTTCAACAAGACTCGGCACCATGTTATAAAACCCGTCAAACCCAACGTTTCTTAAAAGTCCCAGCTTCATTGGTTTCACAACATCAATGGCCACCATATTCCGACTTAAACCCAATGGACTTTTTCATACATTCCATTCTGGAGGCCAAAGTATCAACTAAAAAATATGACATGGTCGATGCCTTACATAGATCGATGCTTTTCGATGCAAAATTCGGACAAAATACCATACGTTACCACATTGTTGGGACATGCGTGTGAAACCTTCTTGTAACGCTTTGAGTGCCGACCCCTGATTATTTAAATGTGTTTTTTCACATAAGCGATCGGCCGCCAATTCTCGTGTATCCTTAAGGCTACTAGGTCCACCCTTTGTTAATTGTAAAATGTAGTAAGCGCCCGGATGAGCGCTCGTTAAAACACGCTACCAAAATCCGATCGAACGTCGCGCTGTTTGGTTTCATTATTATTTGCATCGCGTACATCGCGTGCATCGCGTACACGATAAATTTTTTCAAATTTAATAAAGTAAAATCTACGGAATTTAATATAATCAAAAATAGGGCTAATGTTTTACAAATTTTAATCAGATAATGCACTAGATATATACGTATTCTTTAATACATTTTTTTTTTAAATTTATATATGTACTGTTTTTGTGTTATGCATCAAATATTATTAAAAATAGGGGGTTTCTTTAAATTAATTGTGATTCAACAAAATATTTAAATAAAAATTTTAGTCCGATAATTCACTAGAAAAAGAATTAATAATTACGTCATATTTTTTTCATTTTTATTTAATGAACCATGAAGTATTCACGAGGAAATTTTGCCCTGACGTACATGAATGTATGGGGGGTTCCCGTAAGGGACCTTAAGTCAGGTCTATATCCCCGAGTTCTGACGTTAACCTGCAAACCCGAATGGAATTGTTCAACGTAGGCAATACATTTCTAGAGGCATTCTAAGATGTCCAATAACCAAAGGAAAACCACATCACTAAAATCCCTGGGTTAAGAAAAATCGCTTTATTTTTGTGACCTCACTGGGAGTCGAATCCAGAACCGTCATAGTGTGAAGCGTTTTATTCATTACACCACAGAGACTTCCTTTATTACTATTTACCAAGCAAATACTCCCAAGTGCAGAAAAAACATTCCTTCATTTTACGAACTTGATTTTTCCGTATGAAACTCCCCCAAGTCATAATATAAAAGCAAAAATATTATCAGGGAGGGAATATTCTCCAAGTGGAAATGTGTATATTATTGATAAGAAAGTAACCGCAAGTGGTCCGTAATTCAACCCCCTTTATCCCCTAAACCAGGGATTCTCAACATGTTGAGTCCGTCATGTTCAAAAGATGACGGATTTGAGTATCTACAATAATAATATACTGTAATGTCATATAGAATATTCGATAATGACATTTTGATTGTCCCTACGTGTACTGTATAATTTGCCAAAAATATTCAAATTTTATTGTTTTTAACTAGTGAAATATTTTCTGGATTAGTTTTTTCCTTTTAAATTTGAGTTTTTTAAAGCAAAAACCGATTGAAACTGTAAAATGTGTCTGGCGTTAAACGTTGAATTAGTGTTAATTTTTTTACTCTAAAAAAAAAAGCAAAATACAGGTGTTGATGAATTTGTATTTTTTAAAATTAATGTACGTTTTTAAATGATAAAAGCAAAAAAATACATATTGACGTTTGGTCCGTAATAGGAAACTATTGTAAAAATGAAAAATAAAAATAAGATAATATTTATGCAAGTGTATCAAATGTATCAAAATTTCAAAGTAGGTTTATTTATTTCATCCCCTTATTACAAGGTAGTTTACGGTATACATGGAGTAACCAAACTGGTAGTACAACCCGAAAACTGGTGAATCTACATCATATTTTTTACAGTTTAAAGTGTAATGACTTGAATCTGAGCTTTTTTTTTTCGTCTTTCAAAGCTTTCATAAGTACCGTAGATAAGGTAAAATTGTACGAATTCCTGTTAAAATTAAGTTAATGCGTTTTTTTTTTCCTTATACGTAGTATTAATTTAACTAAAAGATTTCGGAGGTCCAAGTAATACAGAATGGAGCAGTTAGAAATGTTTTTTCCGTACGATACACATATAAAAGATTTATACTTTAAGACAAAAATCATGCCCTTTCACATGCTTCCTACATACGAAATTACTAATTCAATATTACATACAATTTTTTATTCAATGCACACAAACATCGAGACCACTTTTAATAGAGACGTTCATCAGCACAACACCCGTTCACGCAACAAAATACATTTAGAACCAGCAAATACAACCAAATTCGTACAAGATCCCTAAAATACATAGCATTTTCCGAATTTAATTTGTTACCTGACATGTTTAAGATCCCTGTATATAACTATCGAAACAGGACCTCTGATTTGAAAAAATATTATTTTAATAAGTACCTATTTTGAATGATACCTTTTCTACTTGCGTCGATATAATATATGGTTTTGCTGTTACTGTTATAATTCACTTAATTGTTTCTTTAGGTTTTATGTTTTCATTGGATTGGTTCTGTTTTTGTGTATATATTGTGTTTTTATTTGTGATCTAAGTGATGTCAGTGCGTATTAGAATAAAATGAATATGTGTATTTTATTTGTCCCTAAATGAGTTTATTGTTAAAACTCCTAGGGAGCATTAGATTGAAAAAGAAAAAGAATTCCTTATTTTTCTTTTTCCCATGTAATGTTATTTTTGTATAAAATAAAAAAAAAAAAAATTAAAAAAAATACATTATGTTTAATAATAAATTATAGGAATTGAAAAAAAATTCAACTTCGTACTCAATTTTCTAGAAAACTGTGCGTCAAATCATAAAAAAAATCTACAAAAAATCAACTCCAAATATTACGTAGATTCACTAGTTTCCCGCTTGTACATCGAGTTTTGTTACATCATAATATTATAAAGACTGTATTAAATGTTGATACTACTTGATAAAAATTTTTCTTTACTGTTGAATTCGGCTTTTGTAGTTTATTCCAACGCATCAGGTTCACGGTGTCTTGTACGTGAAGATAGTTTACGTCAGAACCACGGGATGCGGACCCGACAAAAGATAGCTGGCTTTCGATCGCTTAGAGCCAGTTTGTGGAGCCCATATGCTCTATACAGGAATGGAATATAATATAATGATGACGGCTATTGTAACATTAAGAATACAAAGCGAATACTTTAAGTTGAACGTGTTTCTGTTTAAAACTCGTGATACTCGCCATTATTTTCGTATCAAACGACTTCTAAACATCTTTTGTAAAAAGACTAGTTTTAAAACCACAAAAGAGGCAGCAATTGAAAGAAGCTTTTGCATTTACAAAAGAAAAGAAGAGTTCAGTCTTTGAATGTTTTCAGAAATAATAAGTCGTGGCAGGAAAGACGCTTTCTACTGTTTAAAAAATGTTCGTTGCCGGAAATAAAATTTAAAAATTCTTCTTTGTTTTTTTGTCAACGCTAAAATTTAGTACAAAATATTTTAAAAATTATACTGATACATCTACGAGGTACACTCTAGTTTGTATTTTATGGGATTCAACATTTTCACAATTTCAATAAACACTGACTATGAAAAGGCTTAGTCAAATAGGTAATAATGTCATTGAGGTCATTTGGAAATCAATTTATACATGAAATCATGCTTTTTTCCTCTAGTCAATATTTTAAAAACAACATTTTAAGTGTGTCCAAATATTTTGCGAAATTAATAAGCTCGGAGTAAAACGCACGGCTTTATTTAATTAACATAAAATAGCCAACCCAATATTGAAGACTTATTTATTTTGTTCAGAAATCACCGTTAAGCTTGCCTTTCAGTTTCTTTAACAGTCAATAAATCATCGTTGTTAATTAAGGAAGGAGTCATCAACTATACACCGTGTAACAAAACTCGATGTTCAAAAAGGGAAACCAGAATCTACATCATATTTGGAGTCGATTTCGTAGATTTTTTATTTTTTTTGACCCACAGTTTTCGAGAAAATTTATAAGGAAGTTGATTTTTTTTTGAGAATTTTTTGCAAATTGTTATCAAATATCATTTATTTAGTCAAATTAATAAAAGAAAACAAAATAAAAAACTGCGTTATAATAAGAATTCATTCTAACTAACTAACCATCACGCCATTTCCCCGTAGGGTAGGCAGAGAGGATAGAACGCCATACCACTCTGTCCTGACAGACTTCATTTGCTCCCTCTACATTCATACATCTTCTCATGCACATACGCCGATTATTCCAACTTTTCACATCTCCACTTTCAAGTACTTGTCGTACTTGGTCATGCCATGTCTTTCTCGGCCTTCCGCGGCTTCTTGCATTTGCATTGCATTTAAACTTCTCTTAGCCGTTCTTTTATCACTCATTAGCTCCACCTTTTTCTTTTTCTTTTATCACTCATTCGCTGACCAAACCATCGTAAAAGCCCTTTCTTAATTTTGTCGATAATGCTTGCTTGCTTGCCTTGCTCTAATTTCGACATGTGTACACCTATCATACATAGTTTTTACCACACATTCGCCTGAGATATCGCATTTCAACAGCATTCAGTCTACTTCTATCCTTCTTTTTCCAACACCACGCTTCATTACCATACATAAGGGTTGGTACCAGAACTCCGTTGTCTACTGACAATTCATTAAATTTTACTAAATCTGCGGTATTTATGCAAGCTTTTATAAAAGGAAAAAACCTGGATTCAAAAGTCATACTTCACATTCGACTCCAAATATGATGTAGATTCACCAGTTTTCGGTTTGTATTTGCGAATAACACTGTAGAATAAAATATACCTAATAGTGAAGGAATTTGAGATTGAAAATTATTAACTTAAATCTCCAAAGTGTTAAACTTTAAACTACTTTATGTCCGCCTCGTAGCGTAATGGTAGCACATTTGGCTACCGAGCATGAGGTCACGGGTTCGATTCCTGTAGGGGGTTGTGAGATATATGTGTGAAAGAGACTGTGTGTGAGGGTGACAGAAGTTGTACGAACGTGTGTGTATGTAGTATGTCTGCTGTGTGCCCGTCATTCTTAGTTAGAGCTCTGAAGAGCATTCTGTTATGTTTATTTACACGTGATTTTCATATTAATATTTCATGTGTGATACCTTGAACCGTTTATAACCGGAGACAGTATCAGTCCAAGGTATCACACATGAAATATTAATATTAATACACACACTTATTAATTTTTATTATTGTTAACTGTTTATGTCCAAAACCAAAAATAAAACAATGTCAAATATTTTTTTATTGTTGTAAACTAACAAATTTAATTAGTATACGAGTGCCTGGTCGAGTGACCGTAGTAATGCACTATTTTACTGCAGCCAATCATCGACTAATTACAGTGCTAACTCACCGATACGAAGAATGCACGCACTGGCTAACAAGTTTGCTAACAATATTGATATTTTCAACACAAATCTAGTGCATTTTAGGGAACAGTGTCTGGATGCCATCTCTGGCGGTAATGAATAGTGAGTGTGCTATTTGCAACTTGCTCCATTTAATTTTATATTATTTTATTATTATCTTATTGTATTTTTTAATTAACCATTTGTAACTTGCTCCAGTTAATATAAAATTGTATTTTTTTTAGCATAAGTTTTCTTGCGAAATCGAATATTCGTATGTATTTTCTTTTTTCATTTTTGTTTCTAATTTGGCTACCTACTGTGTAACATTTTAAAAATGTTTATGTAAAAGCCGCGCTAAAAAGGCGTTAAAACAATAAAAATATACAATATAAACTAGATCTCTGGTTCAATAAATTATCCACCGTCTGATTATCTTTCCATTAGTTAAGATGGAAATAGGTCCAAGGATCACATTTCACATCCGGAATTTACGTTCCAGTCTGAAAACAGACACAACACAATTCCTTACCCTGCTTTGAAATGGTTCTATACACGGTGCAACAAATCTCGATGTACAAGCGGGAAACCAATGAATCTACATAATGTTTGGAGTCAATTTTGAAGAATTTATTTTTTTTATATGACCCATAGTTTTCGAGAAATTTGAGTAAGAAGTACAACAAACCTTGGGGGGTAATGTGCACGCCTCTAAGGTTTATATAAACATAAAGTAAACAGAAATATTAAGAAATAATAGGATAAAACACCACACTACTTAATTCTGGGACATTTTTGAGATTTTTACACTTACAAAATCTTTCCATCCACGCACTCCAATTATTACTACTTCTCATAAATATGTCCACTTTCAAATACTTGTACTTGATCATGGTACGTCTTTTTTGATCTTTCTCGACTTCTCCGCTCATACACTGCATTAAAAAAAAAAATTGGTCGTTATTCTATCATTCACTTTTTTTTATTAGGCAAAATATCCTTTTATGATCTAAATAAGCATTTCATCAAAACGTTTGCTAAAATCTTTTGAAAATAACCTAATGAATTTAACTTGGATCTCCATCATTTTAGTTGTAAAACAAAATACTTGGGCTTGCCCAATTGAAAAATGGCTAGTTATAATAACTTGGCATGAATTTGTGTAATTGCTGACATATTTCCAGCATTTTAAAGCCATTTTTATATCATGATGAGTAATTAAATTTTAATTTAATAAGTTTCTAATTTAATTAGCTCATTGTTGCAATACCTACATACTCACTTCATTACAAAAAAATCCAATAAATACTAATCATGCTTTTACTTATCCGCACATAATGGTGCATAGGACACTGCATTGATACACCAAGTGCGGTGTACAAGACAAAAAATATTATGATTCACTCAGTGTTTGTAGCACCCACTTTGTAGTTTTCCATAATTATACAACACACATTATATAACACACTTTTTTTAAAAACTGGATTTATTTATTTTTATAATACCAACCGGTTTCGAAAATACTACTCCTTCTTCGGGCCTTTGTATGATGATGCAAATTTTCAAAATTTTTATGATTTAAAGCCAGCCAAAGGTGTTTCATGTATGAATGATTTTTTTGTAAAAAAAAAAATACTGACCCCGCTGGGAATCGAACCAGCAATTTATTGAATGGTAGCCCAACGCGCTAACTAACCACACCACAAACGGACAAATCAAATTGTCCACAAACCGTTTTTATTAATTATTCAACTGAATGAATTCAAAGATTTATTCAATTCAAAATATCTATTACGCTACGAGGACCTCATTAAATTATCAAACATTTTTTATTAGATTTAAAATTATTTTCTGGATAGAACTTTGAGATTAAATCTTTTCCTTAAGAAAATGGAGATTCCCATTTTCCCTAAACTGTTTCTAAGCAGACAATCCATTTCCTAAACTTTTCTTAATTCATTTAGCAAGCATTTGTTCAATTTCTCCATCTAAACGACTTAAGCAAAAAACAAAAGGATTCACGTGTTTCCCTTAAGACCTTTATCTCGTAAACTTTTAATATTTCAACTTTTGAAAATTAAAATTAATAGGCTTACAATCGCAAGCTTTTTTGAAAGTTAAAAATACTTGATTTCTTTGACTAAAAATGTTTTAGTATCATCCTTGTACCTAGAGCAGTGAATCTTGATAATTGTATAATACTATAATAAATAATATTATGATGTTTATAATAAAATATTGTCTACTTATAAAAAAAACCATTACATATTATTAATATCTCAACAGAACCAGAAAATATCTGAAAATGAATTTTGGATTATCAAGGCGTTTACAGGTCTAACTGATCCCTTTAATCAAAATTCGTTTCCAGAACTCTTCAGAGCTGTATCTCTGTTGAGATATCAATAATGAATGATATTAACCCCAGCATGGGTATAAATCCCCAGTTATTTGTCTACAAGTATTTGTACACTTTCAAAATGTCGTTAAAAACCATTAAACATGTGAAATGCTTTCCTCGACACGGGGTTCCCCAGTGAGGAACTTAATAAAAATATAATTTTTTTTTAAATGTAATTTACCTTTATTAATAAATTAATTAATTTGTTATATGAAAGCAAGACGACCAGTCTTACGCTTCGAGCCAATCCAAGGTATCACATATAAAATATATGGTTTAATCGATGAGGCGATTCATGTTTATCTATTACCTACACATAAGAAGCTCCTATTAGACATGTATACGATGCACACTGAGACTTTCCCTTATCCGCACAAATGGTGCATAGAGCATTGGCGCACCACATCGTGTATCTAGATTTTTTATTTTACATGGAAGCCAGCAACCACGGGGCTGAAATTTTTTATGCGAGGCATTTATTATTTAAAAATAATGAAACCGATACAGATTGAGAATTGTAAGAATGCGATTTGTTATTCCTTTTTTATTATTTTTGTTCCTTTTCCTTTGTCTTTCGTTTCTCTTCTTTCCAAATTCTTTTGTCATTGATTGCTGTTCTATCTACTGTAAAAGACGCAATGATTGAGTGATGATTCATGTTATTTGAGAAATAGAACAATCAGACAATAAACAACCATTTTGCGTGGCTGATTGCCATATTGCGTGATCGCTGTATTAAAATTATCTTTGCTATTGTAGCTCACGTATTTATACCCTATTTTGATCGAAATGATTAAAATTATTACTGAAAAAATGTAAATGCCAATTAAAAATAACAAAATAACAATAATTCCACAATTGGGTTCTCCCCCTGATTTTTAAAAAATATTTTCAAAAAATTGATTGAAAAATTACGATTTCAAGGGATTTTTTTTTACGATGTCATATGAATTTTCTAGCGCGGACGGTCGTTAGACAATAACGGGCGTAAAAAATCATTTGTATTTTCATGTTTTAAAAACATAAATGTGTGTTTTTTATATCGTTGGAATTGTAAAAATATACTTGAAATATTTCATAACGTTGAATTTATTCTAGGATATTCATGTTTATCGGGAAGAACCCTATTATCATTTCAATTGATATTTATGATCAATATCAAAACCGGGTTGTGGTCTTCTATTTTTATTTCACGATATCTCAACAGATATGAAGAAGAAGCTTTTTCAAGTTTGGGAATATGGATATTCAAAACTTTTATGGCGATGATGACCTGTTTTTGAGTTTAAGGGATCACTTGACGTATTACCCTTTTTAGCGAATTTCCACACCAGCTAATATTTGGATTTAGTATACCCACATACATACGTGCTTAATTTTTTTTTTAAAGTATAATTATCTTAACCACTGTCATTTCACATGTGCTGCCTATGTATTGCATATGGATACCACAAACATGCACACTAACACTGGCATTTTCGCTAATCTTCAATCAAACCTTTTTACACCGGGGAAAAAATATTTGATACATATAAGAATTGTAGGTAATTACTTTTTTAAATATTTTTTACCTGCATGTTTCAGAAATTTCATACAAACATCGGGTATTTTGTAGTAAACATAGAACCTTGTGATTTTAATAATGATAATATAATAACATTTAATAATGAAAATGACATTTATTTGAAAAATACAATTGTACAACTTGTACCCGAGGTTACATCTCAAACACAGTACTTTAAGGGTTAAGACAGTAGAAAGAGTTAAATAAAAAACTTGAAGAAAATTTACAAAACATAATAAATCATTGAGTTCTCGCTGTCATGAAGTACAGGATGCTTAATAAATACTTATAATGTTTCATTTTATATCCAGGCAACTTTTTTTAGCTTGTTAGAAACTTAACATAAAGTGTAAAATTGTACAGTTTCTTAATTTTTTTCAGAGTTCAAAGCAATAGAAGTCTATGTAGAATATTCAAATTATAAAATTCTTTCTAAGCTAGGTAAAAAGCGGTTTGATAAACATAATTTAATTCTAGTTTTTTTTGTCAACTAAAAACATATTTTTGCTATTTACACTAACTACTAAAGGCCGGTTACCTCGAAAAAAAGTTAAGTCAGAGGTTAAATTCATTTAATAGTTCCTTTTATGTCAATATTGGTTGCAAAAGGAACTATTATTTGAATTTAACGCAGACTTTAACCTAATTTTTTTCCATGCAACCGGCCCTTAATACTGTCCGGCCCTTATACTGTACGGTTACAAGGGTCAAATCAGGAGAGCTCGCTGGCCAGTCGAAATTGCCTCTCAGAGATATGAGTTGTATGGCTCGTAAAAAGTCCATGAAAACCTTCTTGGATACCGATTTTTGATGATAACCATCTTACAGGGGTCCAAATGAAGATTTTTTTTTAACGATTCGTTGATTTAAATGCCAAAGGTACCTGCCTGTTTCCGAATTGAACGCCTGGGAGATATTCAATCGAAGCTCAAACCCTCTAGGTTTCTGGGGTAGTGACGGTAATCTGAGGACCTCTTCTCGTCGTGGATATATTTCCTTGTATCTTGGGATGCATTGACTAACGCTAAAATTATATTCCGATTGGGAATTCAGTTGCGGATGGAAATATTGAACCTTATACAGAAGGCACGATACACGCGGATTATCGAGCGGGTTTCCGAATAAAATGTCTCCAAACAAAAACACATTATTCAATAAATCTCTCTATTATGGCAACTGATACTTCTAAAAACATACATTTAACGTTTTTTTTCGTTTGCTTTAACTCATTTTCAATCTTCTACAACCGTTCGGAATGGAGCAATGCCGTCTTTAAATTTATACGTCTGCCACGAGCCACCCAGTACATATTATTTATCGCAGGTGAGATTTCAATTAATTGAACAGATTTTTCTTTAATTAAGCAACGACTTCCGCTGCAATGTCTTGGCAGAAGTCACGTGGACACCAGAAATGCAATAATTGTCACGTGTTTCTTACTTGTGTCATGGCGGGAATAATTACTTGGAACCGATTACCTGCATATTCAGAATATCGGTTCCCTGTTCTTTTGAAAACTTCGAAAAATGTAAATTGATTTTAAAGTATTATAAAACAAAAATAAACCAAGGAGGAGGCACAATAATAATTATGAGGTAAAATAAACTCAGATAATTACAGCTTAAATTAATCCAAGGAAAATGAATCATAACGTGATGAAGGTGTTATAAAGGCGGCATTTTGTTTGAACCGAGTAAACATCCGATCTCCAGACAGCTTTCATACTGTTGAATGCGGCGCCCGCTATTCCAAGCCACACTCCCAGTTTTTTTCTGAACTCTTCCGTTTTCTGTCATGTAGGTACGCTCCCAGGTATTTTAAGCTCTCGACCCTTTCAATGACTTGTCCCAAAAAAACCAGGGGAATCTAGGCATCTTGACACGAGCGGCTACACAAGACATGGGTTTTACCAGTGTTGATTTGTAAACCCAAGCACGTGGAGTGTCAATTTAGCCTATCAACAATAACTTGAAGGCTCCCGGCTGAGTCGTCAATAAGGACGGCGTCATCAGCATACTCCAGGTCGCAGAGCTTTTGGGAGGGGGAGATGGATATTCCTCGGTCTGGCGGAAATGACATCCTCAGGATAAAATCCATGAGGATTATAAACAGAAATGGGTCAAGGACGCAACCCTGTCGCATACGATATCAATATGATAGAAATACGATATCAACTGCATTGTTACATTTAAAATTTTACCAAAATACATTTGAAAAAACATAATTGTATTGATCACATAGCGCAAAAAATTAATCTCATAAAATACCAACCTTAGACTCAGAAAACATTTATTTTAAAAAGTTGTTCCTTGATAGTTATTTGCAAGCAGCATCTGCATTAAAAAAAATATATATAAAAGCAAATTATCAATCTACTACTACTACTACTCTCCCTTATCCGCACCCAATGGTGCATAGGGCACTGCATCGGTGCACCAAGTGCAGTGTATATTGATCATTTTTATTTCATGAAGGTAAGATGATCAGTCATACGCTTCGATACCAGTCCAAGGTATCACACATGAAATATTAATATGAAAATCACATATAAATCAATATCAATCTAACTATCAATCACATATCAATCTAACTCATTGCTTAAACATTATTTCAACTATGTATAAAAATATGAATAAATTATTGAAAATATCTCTATTTTATATTACCTTACACACGAATAAAAGAAAATATTGTGTATTTTTTATTTTTTGTTCACAAAATTCATTTATAAAATACCAGAGCCAGCGTTGTCTGTTTTTTCTTCTGTTTGAACCAATTTAGTTTGAAGTCATCTTTTCAATACAAAGATTTTTATTTCTCATCGGAATCCTTTTATATGAGAAATATAAACACTCCTTTATCATTTTATGAACGAAATGCTGAAACATTGCTTTATCAAATTTAATTCACATATATTTCATGAAAATGTCTCCTGAAACAAAACTGAAATATCTGAAAATTCACAAAGTGTGCTAAAAGAGTTTTTTCTTTACATCTCAAATATTTTCGATTTCAAACACAATTATTTTGATTTGGCTATTTGAAAAATAGCAATTTAACAAAATACTAGCATTTGTAAACCAAAATTGAAATATCAATTCCTTATTTAACTAGTGTTTTCATACAAACATCATGTATATACAGGGTCGGTGTTGTTAGTTGGATAAGTCTTATGGGTCGTGTAGATATTGAAAATGCCTGCAAAAATAAAGCTATGGAATTATTAAAATTTGGTATCCAAAAATATTGTTTTGTAAATTCTAAATTGGTGAAATCCAAACTTGGTTCTATTATACTAATTATGTAAATATTCAATTATGTTTAGTACTACAATGCGTTATGTATAATACTACAATGCCCTGACTCGACACGGACTATCTAGTGAGTCGGGGCCAGATCATTGGCATGGGTCTCTACTGATTGAGTCGCCATTCCATTGTTGTAATTATATTAAATGTGAAATGTAATAAATAAATAAATAAATAATATAACATTACGTAGAAAAATATCATATTCTTAAATTAAATCGAGAGGCGCACTGTTTACACCCGCGCTGTGCAAGGAGGTTTCCTGCAAAGAGGGTCAATTCGCCTAGCATTATGATTTATGTCTTGGTTTTTACGATCACTTTTACGTACGAGTATTAATATCATCTAATAATATCTTCAATATCAATGCATAGATGGAGCTAGTTACGCGCTGGTGAATGGTTTTCGATTCGTAACATAAATACAAAATAAAATTTTTTAGCTGGTGTGGATATTTGGTAATAAGCGGAATTGGGAATGTTGTAGTACGTAAAGTGGCCACTTAACCCAGCCAATGACAGGTCATAAGCCCTGTAAGCGCTCAAATATCCATATTCCTTAATTTGGAAAAAAATCTACTTCATCTCTGCAGGGATATAAAATGAAATATACACCTACTCCCGTTTTGGGATAAATCCAGATTTGTGTTTAAGTATTTGAACACACCCAAAATGTTGTATTAATAAGAAGTTTTTTTACTAGATATTTGTATCTACTAAACATTATATTTAGGATGTTTAGAACTTACTTTGAATAATTTGGTATATTAACTAGCTTCTACAAAACTGAGGTTATAATATATGTATTTCTTTCTCTGTTTCTGTTTCCTCAATTATGAAAAGCAAACACGCACCATTACTCATGAACTTCATGACAATGGTGGCCAAACAGATCAAGGCATTGAACCAGGGACAGTAAAATGAATAATTAAAAGTGTCGACCAACAGAATCAAAACACCTCTCTGAATTCTCGAAGCCTTGTACTTAACATGTAAGGCTTTCTTATTCAGCAACTCAAAAAAAAAAAAAAAAAAAAAAATATGTATTTTATTTAGCATAAGCAACGTGATTCTTGTCGCATTAATATCATAAATTAGGTTTTTCGTAAATCTGCGATTGCGTTTACTACCTTTTGTAATACAAGCACCAAAACGACTGTTAAAATATAATAAACACATTTTAAAAGTGATTTAAGTCCTGCTTACCAAAACGGCTGAACTTTGTTTTACCTTCGTCAACACAATAATTCCCTAAACAGCAATAATTCATTTGCTAAGCAAATCGTGCACAATCTCTCATTCCGGGCGTGTTATTTTTATAATGATATTTCTCTCCCTCCGCCTCTAACTTTACCTAAAAATATACGGGAAAAGGAAATTTAGTTCCGTGTCATCGTGATATGCAAATTTTGCATTTTTCTGCCAGTGTAGATCCCATCAATTACAATGAAGGCTGCTGATATTACCTTTCTGAGAGGACTCTTTGATACGCGTTAATTACCTTTATAGGGGTGAAAACGTAATTGGACCGGACAGGACGCTTTAATCATTATGCTGGGGAATCGAAGTCAGCTTTTATAAGAATATTTTTACCATCGACATTTTTTTATTCAAACTCTTTCTAAATTTACGAAATTAATTAATTTAGGATTGAAGTTTAGCTACACAAGGAGTAGGTAGTTATTTTGGCCTAAATTCGGTTAACCCTGTAGGTAGGTACTTCCTGTGTTTTGGCCATTAATTTCCTGTGCAGGATGTACTTCCGGAATATTAATGAATTTCCGCATCTTCCAAAGTGCTACCAATTATATAGAGCTACGTAGTAAAAGACACAGTTTATTTCAGATGCTTCTAGTGTCGTAACAACGAAACGTTGTAAACTTTTTCATTTTGTCCTAGAAAAAAAACATCAGCCTTGCAAAATTTTTAAAATATATAGCTGTGTGATGGTTTGAATTGCGGTGTTTTTTATGAGGAACACAGAAACAAGGTAACGGACGCAGCAACCACTAATGTCAAATGTCATCAGGCGAAGCCAATTTGGTTGATTGGGTTATGATTTTTTTCTGAGAACCTTAACAATTTAGCCAAAGCGAAATAAATTGTCGTTTGCATTTTCTGATTTAATCATAAAAAAAACTTTCGTGGAGACATGATTAAAAATTACATAATTAACAAAGTAAATTTTTTTTGGGTAGTTTTGTAAAATGTTTTCTATATCTAACACTTGCCACGCTTTTTTGTACGAAAAACATTTGGGATAAAAATATATTATACATAATTTGAATTGGTTAAGCTAAGGATATTTTTGACTTCCTTATTAAATTTAACCCTTTTTAGAGAATCCTTTTATACGATGGTGTTTCTTAGAATTGCTGCAGACAAATAAAGATAATTTATATCCTTTAAAGCTAAACAACAGCTTGCGCAGAATTAAAACGATCCTTGAAATATGATATATTTTACCTGGGATCTATAATCTTAGGGTCCTTTTCAAATAGTCTTCGAAAAATATCGCTGTTTTTCAGTCTAAAAGTCAAACATAAAGACCGTAGCTCTACATTAACTTTATTTATTTGGCTTTAAACTTTTTTAGGACAAATTGCCAAACATGTTTGAAGAGGAGTAAAGACGCTAGAAAAATCGTGTTTCGTCCTAAGCTTTTAACATGGAACAGATAACGCGGCGCATGCAAAATTGAGCCGTAAAATGGGGTCCTTAATTTTTTACTAAATAAAATAAAAAATAATATAACAAAAACTGGCGCTTGTGTTCCATAGAATTAAGTGCCTCTTTAGTAGTAATTATTACTTTTTATTATTTTGCTATCACCTGAAAAAATTTGAAAAAAAAGACTCCCGTCTTAGTCACTTTAATTCTATAAAATAGTGTTTTTTGTTTAAATTAGACGTTATGTTAGTTTGCTAGTAAGAAAACTTATTAATACATTATTAACCTTTAATTATTTAAACTAGTTATTTGAAACACAAATGTAGTTAAGAGCTTTTGTGGTTTATAATGAAATATGGCTTTTGGCGGAGCTCATATAATATCGTAAATTCTAGAATAATAAATGCTTTTGTTCTGTTTTGAAAACGTAATTAATCATTCTTAAAATAAAAATACTATATTATGTCAAAGAATGAAATATTAAAAAAAAAAAAAACTTCAGTTTGTAAGGTTGTTTTACAACTTAAAATTATAATTAGATTTTTTACGGCCGGTTGAGGAATGCTCTACCCTCCCATCCGAGTTGGAACCAACTTATTATTATTATCATGGAAGACTTTTGAGTTTTGGAAAAAGGTGTTTTAAAAGAACACTTACTATACTCTGTTCAAAGAGTCGAGAACAGCAGGCACAACGCCGACGCGTGATCAAAGATAATATACCACGTGATATGCACGTGCCATGCGTTCAAAACTAGGTCACGGTAAGCACACCCATTCCCGACGCAGATCTTTGTACACCAAAACACTGGTTTGCAAAAAAAAAAAATTCTATTTATTGGGCATGATATTTTTTTAGAATAGGGTTCTTTCCGATAGCATGAATATCTTGAAAACGTTATAAATATTTAAAGTATATTTTTACAATTCCAACGATATAAAACACAATGATCAAAAATGTTGTTTGCATTTTATAAATTTATGTTTTAAAAAACACGAAAATACGAATGATTTTTAACGCCCGTTATTGGCTAATGACGTCATTCCCGTCCACCGTGAAAGGCGTGAAATTCATTTCGTAGTGAGCGCCTATATTGCTGTGACGTCACACCGCATGCGCGCCAAATGGAGGATTTTGCGAGCGATTTGAAAAAGTGCTAAAATTCATATGACATCGTAAAAAATTCCCTTGATATTGTAATTTTTCAATAAATTTTTTAAAATCAAAAATAAAAAATCGGGAAGAACCCAATTGGTATCTGAATGTCAGAAAAATTATGGACGTTGATTTTTTTGTAAATCTATTGGGTTTTGTAAGAAATGCGATCGGTGACGTCACTGGTGGCTTGGAAGCAGATTGCGGAATCCATATGCTCCACATAAGGAGCGAATTTAGTTGTATATGATTATAATCATTATTGTTACAATTATTATTATCATCAAATAATATCTTAGGTACCCCCGCAGACTAGAGAGTTTCTATCGGGCGATAGTTTAGTCGGGTTAGGCTGCTAGCGCGCACACTGAATCAACACAACAGTCGGGTTGGTGATGAGTGCGCACACTAGAGAACAGTCGGCCAACTGCTCTCGAATGATTTTCCAGTTAATAAACGACTTTTGATGAAATGAAATTTTGATGAAATGTTGGAACAATATTGTCAAGAAAAGTTATTATTGCTGCAATACTACGAAGGAAAAAGCTATCGCCCGATTAAACGATCGGCAAGTGTGCGCGCGTGGAAGAGCGCCATACTGATTAAGCTATCGGCCGATAGTTTATCGATAGGATAGTTCAATCGCAAGGCCTATTAAACTTAGCTATCGGCCGATACCGGTTCGTTGTAGTATGCGCACTTGCATACATCTTCATACTGATTAAAAGCCCGACTGAACTATCGCCCGATAGAAAGTCTCTAGTCTGTAATATTAATCTTCAAGCAACAAAGATATGTACCTACATTAACTTGTATCTTTTGATTTAATGACACAGAAGAGTAGAGTAAGTTTCTTATACGAGTATGTAGAGGTTAATTTATTTGAGAAATTTCATGACAAGAAGTTGGGAGAAAGTACCTAATTGTTTCTTAACGCTTCTACTAAAGTTCCCGCGGTTACGGAAAGCTTTGAACTCAAGACTCGTGAGTGATTTAAAGCTCTTCAAGAACAATTTGTGTAATATAAAAATAAACAGGTAAAGTTTTTTCTTTATTATAAATCAAACCTTTTTAAATATTTGATTATATTTACTGATTCATTTTGTATTTTTATTTAATTTTATTCAAATAGACAGCACTTAGTGCTTTTTACGTGTTATAATTATTACTTTTTTTTTTAATACACGAACAACATAATAAATATTGCAATACATTAGATAAAATTAAAGATTTAAAAGAAATCATCATCATGCCATGTCCGCTTCTTATGTGGAGCATATGAATTCCACAAACTGCCTCCAGGCCAAACGATCGGCAGCCAGCTCCCGTGCATCCTCCCAAGTCAAGTCCACGTCCCGCAGCTCTGACGGAATTGTCAACAGTGGACGGCCAGGACGCCGAGTTTCTCTTAATTTTACGTCTATTTCTGTTTATTATCCTCATGGATTTTTTCCTGAGGATGAGGATTCCGCTAGACCGAAGAATATCCGTCTCCCCCTCCCAAAAGCTCTGCGACCTGGAGTACGCTGATGACGCCGTCCTTATTGACGACTCAGTCGGGGGCCTTCAGGTTATTGTTGATAGGCTAAATTGGCACTCAGCGTGCATGGGTTTAAAAATCAACACTGATAAAACCCATGTCATGTGTAACAGCATTTAGAAGAAAACATGATCAATGATAAAAAATATTAATTATATTTATACATACCTTTATATGCTTCCTTTATAACTCCTGCATCATCCTGAGTCATCACCTGTTCTCCTATATGGCTGCGAATCGTGGCACCTAACAAGGCCCGAGATAGCAGACTTCTGAGTTTTGAAAATAGGTGTTTTAGAAGAATTTTAGGTGTGCGGTGGTTTGACTTTGTTAGGAACACAGAGGTAAGGCAACGGACACAGCAACCCTTGGTATCTACTGTCATCCGGCGAAGGCGTTTCGGCTGGCTAGGTCATATACTACGTATGCCTCCCGAGAGCCTTAACCATGCTTGCCTATTTTACAAGGCATCAGGTTTCTCGGCGTCGTCCTCGTTGACAATTCGTCGGCAGCTTACGTCAGAGCTGCGGGACGTGGACTTGACTTGGGAGGATGTACGGGAGCTGGCGGCCTGGAGGCAATTTGTGGATTCCATATGCTCCACATAGGAAGCGGATATGGTATGATGATGATGATGAAGATGATTTAGCAATAAAATCTCTATTTTAAATATTTAAAATGCGGAATAGGTAAAATATGCGAAAAATGATGTAGTTGTACGGTTTAGCAATTACAATAAAATTACAATATTAAAACGCTTAAGTATTGAAATAATCCAATATTAAACAACATTAAAACATTAAATCTTTATACCTTACCCTAAAACATTACAATATTTTGATTAATTCATTGATTCCACAACTTATTACTACTACTACTATCTCTTATCCGCGCCCAATGGTGCATAGGGCACTGCATCGGTACACCAAGTGCATTATATCTTGAACATTTTAATACATGAATTTAATATGATCAGTCTTACGCTTCAGTACCAGTCCAAGGTATCCTTATATTTACTCGACCGTATAAATGTGTAATTAGATGAAATAATTCATTCTCTGTTGCATGTTAAGCGCATTGTTTTAAACTGTATAGGTAATGCTGTTTTAATTATTCTGTTAGTTTGTTATTTGATAACAGTTTCGGATTTCTCTCTTCAACCACTTTACTTTGTAAGCCTTGCCTGCGTTAGAATAATATATTAGCATAATGTTATATTATGTTAGTACTGGCAAACTGCATTGCAGTTCCTATGGGAGTTCAAGCTTGAGATCTCACACATAAAGTATAAATAAATAGTGTTTCATATCGCTTAAGAGGCTAGATAAATTGTGTTTTGGATAAATTCGATCAAGTTAGCGGCGTACCTACACAAAACGTGACACAGCAAATGGGGTTTGATTTTTTTTTACACAAAAGACTTCTTCTTCTTGTTTCGCCATGTTCGCTCCTATGTGGAGGATGCAGTGAAAGCCCCCACCCTTTCCCTAGACTGTTTTAAAGACTATTGAGTCTTTTTTCACTCCAGCACAACTCTACCTAATTTTTAAAGCTAATCCGCGAAATTTAGTAGATTCAGTTTTAACTGGAAAAAGCGGAAGAAAAGGAGGTTAAATACGCGACCAAATGCTTTCATTGCCCCTATCACTGTCTCGGCTCTAAGATTGTCATAAACACATTCACCCCAACCTGCTCAAGGAGCTGGCCCAAATTTACAGTGATAGGGATATTAGTAATTCTACCCTTTTTTAGTAGTTAGTTACAACCACCTCCCGCCCACCCCCCGTCAACCACGCCCAGGGAAGACGCGGCAGCAACCTCGGCCGAGTCCAACCCACAACCTATGTGGAGGATGTGGACATCACTAGATCCCTTCAGGAGACCATCCAGCCAGCTCTCTCACGTCCTCCCACGTCAGGCCCGAATCCATCAGCTCCGCCGAGTACATCCGTAGGATGGTCATTGACGGTCTGCCAGGAAAAGTAAGACAATGAAACAAAAACTGGTACGCTAATTCCCTAGAATTTGATGTACTTTTTAATTTATCACTGTTTTCATTTTGCTGTAATCTGTTGTTTTTTGCAATAGAAATAATACATTTTGATGAAAAACAGTTTGAAGTATTACAGTTACAGGTACGTTATATTTTTTTCGAAGCTTTGTACAGTCAATGAATCCGCAATGTCTAATCGAAAACTCGAACATTTCTAACGCTGGCGTCAGGTACAGTCTTAAAGAAAATATTCCAACTCTATCTAGGATATAATATTACAAATAAAATTGGCAAGCCCCTGCATTTCTGGTTCAATAAAATCAAGTCTATTTGAAAATTTAAGTTAAAATTGTAGTGAAATAGATATATTAAATTATTTGTTAGTAAGAAAAATAATAAGAAGTTAAAAATAACAATTTTCACACAGAAAGCTCGACTTTAATAGACCGAAAATGTCTTAGTTAGAAGTCGTGGCTTGCCGATTTCACTAGAACGGGTATTTTATATGATTGAATCTTTGTCTAATTATTTAAACTTAACCTGATTCAAACCTAATCTAACCTAACCTAATTCAAATCTAATCTTAACTAATCTAACATAACCGTAGCGAAAATGAATATGTACCTAACTTGCCAGTTTTTTTTTCACAGATAATAGAAAAAACCTACTATAAAGTAAAAATTAAAATTGCTTTAAAGACACTTTATAAAAAAAAAAATTGTGTTGCTATTTTATTAGGCACTTGTCATGATTTGGTGGTTTTGGAAGAAGATCCTGAGAAATGCGTAAGATTGTGTTTTTGCTATTTAACTATTTAACGCTAAATAAGAAATTATCTCAAGTTGAAAATTAAAATTTATATCCAAGGAAACCTTACAATTTTGCTACACAAGAAATTTAAAGTCGGTAGTATCTAAAGAGGCTAAATTGGCAGTGCATATTGGAGTTGTGGTACCAACCCTTATCTATGGAAGCGAAGCATGGAGTTGGAAAAATAAGGATGAAATTGAATGCAGTTGAAATGCGATCTCTCAGGTGTGTGTGTGGTAAAACTATGTATGATAGGTGCACTAATGTTGAAATTAGAGCAGAATGCAAGGCTGAGATTAGCATTCTCGACAAAATTAGGAAAGGTCTTTTACGTTGGTTCGGTCATGTAGAGCGAATGGATGATGAAAGAACGGCTAAAAAAATATAAAGTGCGACTGTGCCTGGATGTAGAAGTCGAGGAAGGCCGAGAAAGAAATGGCATAATCAAGTAAAACAAAACAAACAATGAAGTCGGAATAATCGACGTGCGTGCATGAGAAGATGTATGAATGTGGAGGAAGCAAGAGAAGTGTGCCAGGACAGAGTGGTGTGGCGTTCTATCCTCTCTGCCTACCCCTTCGGGGAAATGGCGTGATGGTTAGTTAGTTAGTAAAACCTTTAACAATGTTACGATTTTTCTTTCATGGTGCATGATGCTTAGAAAATCGCCCTTCAATACCATTCAAATACAAGATTAGAAATATTGTGTTAATTTTTCACCTCGGTGACTCTGGGGATCTTATAATGACTCATTACTTAATAATTAACTATTTATGAAAAATCAGGGTAATAATAATTATATTTACTAAGCTACGATAAAATAAAACTATTTACTTAGCGTTAAAGCTAAAATGCATCTTCCATTTTCATTCTAAACTATTTTTAAAATGTTAAGGGTTACGCCGTTTCTCCTTAACACCGTTGATGTAAATATTAAGACAATACAAGACAAAGGTCGCAGATGTTGTTTTTCGCGTCAGTGACAGACCCTTCAAGGAGGGTGTTTATTTATTAAAAGGCGACGAGAATATTAAACAAAATTACTGAGAAATGGCGCTACATAAAGTAAATAAGCTAATTTTGGATTGTTAGAATCTTCTGGACTGAAACGCTAATGAAATTAAAATTAAAAAGCTGACAGTATTTTGGCAGCTGTAAATTTTGTTGGAAAGTTTAAATTTTGTACAAAATATTATTATCACATTAGCCATCGTTTACTAAACTACTATTTCCTACCCTTATCCGCATTCAATGGTGCATAATACACTGCATGGTAACAACAATTTCAATTTAATAACAACTTTTACGTAATAGAATAATAATACTAAGTTTGTATGTTATATGCTTAGAAAAATAACTCACTAGAAGGGGTATTTCCTTACAAATTTTCGATAAAAATGCGCTTCCTTCCATAATAAAGTGTCCTTGGATATAATTATTAATTATCACCAAAATATAATTATTTTTTATTGAACAACATTTTGAATGAATACAAATACTTGTAGACAAATTACTGGATTATACCCATGCTGGGAGGATATCAGATTATTCAAAATGTTGTTCAAAATGTTGTTCAAAAATATTTACTGGTTAAAATAAAAATAAATTGAAGAGACATCTTCAGACGTCTGCTAGTAGGTAATCAAGTTCGGATTCGAACCTTACTTACACCAATAAAGTAGATCGCCCAAAAAAATGCTTTAACAATATTCTCAATAGATGTCACTATAGAGAAAGAATATTCAAAATATTCGAAATCTGTCGAAAATACAACTCGCAAGTGGATTATTCTGTACATCTTAGATATATACAAATTTTCAAAAATTTGTCATACATGGTTGTCAGATGACAGGCGGAATGGGGAATGTTGTAATTACGTCAAGTGGCCACTTAACCCAGCCAATGACAGGTCATAAGCCCTGTAAACGCCTAGATAACTCACATTCGTTTCCAGAGCTTCTCTGTCTCTGTTGAGATATCAATAATATTTTTTATTGAGTTTGAAATAGCAAATTCAGGCATTTCCCAGGATCCAATTCCCGTAAAAATGCGAAATCACGAAAAATGCTTAATAAAATAATGACACTATTATTTTTTTAAATTTTATTTTTATTTGTTTGTTACATTTCACATTTAATATAATCACAATAATGGGATGGCGACTCAATCAGTAGAGACCCATGCCAATGATCTGGCCCCGACTCACTAGATAGTCCGTGTCGAGTCAGGGCATTGTAGTATTATACATAATACATTGTAAAAATATATAAAAAAACATTTACTGAAGTGTCCTTTATACAATCTTAAACTAAGGTTTAAGTATAAATATAAGTAACATTTTGAGTGTGTCCAAATTCTTGTGGACAAAAACCATACGCCCTGTAAACGCCTAGATATCCATATTCCCTTCCAAACATCTCGTCTCTGTTGAGATGTCAAATTATAAATATAAGTATTTATAATGCATGGACGATTGGGATTTCAGCTCCTCATCGAGAGCTTGAAATGTATTATTTTATACTTCTACTCGTCAATTTTCTAAGGAATAAAATAGTATGGTGTATAACGATTCTAATAAAATAATTATTTTACGATTTTCTAAGAACATTATCCTCAGCGCCTGAGCATTGATTTCTAGGAATAAAATCTAAAATCGACATTTTTTGTGCAATGTAAATAATGACTGTAATTTGTCTCACGCCCACGAACAAGACGAGAGAGAGATTTTCATTAAGGCTTACCTAGAAGCCACATCGGCAAATAATTAATACTTCCAACACCAATCCTCTATTTCTCGTGAGGGATGAATTTCTTACCCTTGATGGAGAGATGAATTTATATAATCTTTGATTACAACTGTAATCTCATCAATGCCAGTGGCGAGAAGTTTAATTTAATTTTTTATTATAATGTTTATTTAGTACTATATAATTTTTACATAGACTAATATTATTACATTACACTTAATTTATTTTTTCCTAACAATTCTTATCCTACCATTATACATTTTTCAATTTAGCCATAATATAATGCCTACACTAATATTTCACACATATATTTTTTACACTTAGCCCTAAAAAACTTTAAATTTTGTTAATTTTTTATTTCATCTGGCATCTCCTCATACATTTTAATGCCCTTATACGTTAAACAATTCTGTGACGTAGTTTTTCTTTTCTTTTGTAATCTTATATTTTTTGAACCTCTTGTTGTATATTTATGAAAAAAGTCATTGTTTTTTAATTTGTTTTGCAAATATCTCGAAATTATCCCTTAAACAATTTTGTTAATTTCAAAGCAACATTACAATTAATTCTTTGATCTACTGACATAATAATACAAGAAGGGAATATAGATATCTAGGCGTTTTCAGGGCTTATGAGCTGTCATTGACTGGGTTAAATGACCACCTGATGTATTACAAAATTATTGATATCCCAACAGACAGAGAAACTCTGGAAATGAAAGTGGATGATCTAGACGTTTACAGAGCTTACGACCTGTCATTGGCTGGACTATGTGACATTCCCCATTCCGCCCATCATCTAATAACCATATATGACAAATTTCGGTACATCGTGGGGAATTTTGTAATATGTCAAGTTTCCACTTAACCCAGCCAATAACAAGTCATAAGCCCTGTAAACTCCTAAATAATTCACTTTCGATTCCAGAGTATCTGTCCCTGTTTGGATATCAATCATATTTGATATTAGCCCAGCATGGGTATTTCAGTATTTGTCTACAAGTATTTATACACATTCAAAATGTTATTACAACATTGCCCATTCCGCGTAGTATTTGATATCCATGTCTTTGTTATAAGATTTGTATAAATATATACAGTGAAATGGCATGACGAAACGTTCACATGCGAATTTTCCCCGTTTTAATGTGGGAAAATGCACTAACATCGATGTTTATAATAGTCTTTGATATTTATGTATCAATTAATTTATTTCTCTGCCTATTCGCCGTGATCTAATATTATCTATCATGCAAATATTATATATAAAATTTCTCCCGTGTATGACATTACTTGATAGGCGTATGTGTTTTGTGACGTCACACTTGCATTATATCTTTTTTTAGTCGTTAAAATGCATGCTTTAATCTTAATAATACCATAATGATTGATTGCCCAAATTGCTTCAAAATTTTATCAACAGATGTCGCCAGTGAGAAATTCACTTGTAATGTGATATTACGAATGCGAGTTTAATATACACCGTGTCCCACGATGAGACCGCGAAACTCCGGAGGGTGATTGTTCATGGTATTCTGAGAAAAAAAAAAATTGATCCGGGCATTTCCAATAATTAATTTTAAAAAAGTATTCACAAAAAGCGACGAGTGTAATACTGGCTTCTGTTTGAAGTGCTAGCGGCGGCGGGGTGGTTGTGGGCGGGGAGGAGTGGGGGTCCGCTTTGGTACGCCTTGTACGGACATTCAAAATTTGAATTTCATATCTGAATCTATAGTTTAAGTTTCAAAAATATGTGATTTCTTCGCGCTTATTGGTGCAGGTCACGTGGTGTGAGCCAGTTCAAAAATTGACGGTATTACACGCGTGAATTTTTATTCATATTTTAATAATTTTTTTTAGAAATTAGAATTGAGTTTTTTGAAAAACTTTATTAAGATTTTTTTCTCAGAATATCATGAATAATCACCCTCTGGAGTTTCGCGGTCTCATCGTGGGACACGGTGTATAATATACAAGTTTCAAAAATTTGTCATATATTGTTATCAGATAATGGGCGGAATGGGGAATGTTTGTAATACTTACTTAACTAGCCCAGCCAATGTCAGGTCATTAGCCCTGTAAACGCCTAGATAATTCACATTAGTTTCCAGAGTTTCTGTGTCTCTGTTGGGATATCAATTATATCCAATATCAATTGTGTTTGCATTTCTGTGTATTTACACAAAACCAATCAAATAAATCTTAAATAAATTAATGCTGTAGCACTAAGAGCAACTTAATTTATTACCAATCTGAGGTAAATAGTTACAGAAGGAATTTATCATTATTTCTATACGAAATTTGGAGTTATTTTGTTCCTATTCATGGCGTCTGATTGCCAAATATTTTGTGTAATTAATTTCGCTTGAGGTTTAAATCAAACAGTGTAAATATCTCCGATCCGGGACTAGATAATTTAAATGAATTATTCTTAGAGAATCTCGCAAATTAATTAATTGAATTAAAACCGTCGCAATGTTGTGTATAAGTGAATTGTTCGGAAATAATAGTTTCTTTTGTATATTATTTGTTCGTTTTTTTAGTGTTGTGAAACAGTTAAACGATGATTTTTAATGCCTTTTTGTTATTCAAGCATTTTAATTTTTTAACTACATGTATATATCAAACGTGCAAACATCTATTGCTAATTCTATCAAACGCAAAGATTAAATTGTACAGTATTTTCATATTAAACAGCATAACACTTTTTGAAGGATTTTATCACCAAAAAAACCATTGAAAATGTAAATGGCTGGGCTAAATGCCACTTGACGTAATATAAAATTCTACATTTGTTTGTTCCAGCAATTATCCACACCAGGTAATATTATTTTACAACATTTTGAACGTATACAAATACTTGTAGACAAATTACTGAATTATACCCATGCTGGGCTGATATCAGATATTATTGATATCCCAACAGAGAGAGAGAAACTCTGGAAACGAATGTGGGCGTTTACAGGGCTTATGAACTACTAGAAGACGCCTGAAGATGTCTCTCCAATTCTGTTTGCTTTAAATTTTACCTGTAAATATTTAACAACATTTTAAATAATAACGCTCGATAGAGCCTTACCTACACAAATAAAGATAGATTGCCAAAAATGCTTTTTGCCAAAAAACTCAGCCAATGACAGGTCATAAGCCCTATCAACGCCTAGATAACCCACATTCGTTTTCAGAGTTTCTCTGTCTCTGTTGGGAAATTGGAGAGACATCTTCAGGCGTCTTCTAGTAGGTCATAAGCCCTGTAAACGCCTAGATAACCCACATTTGTTTCCAGAGTTTCTCTGTCTCGGTTGGGATACCAATAATATCTAATATCATTTTATATTGTTTACATGCTACGTGTTCCTATTTCATTCGTATGGGAGTTTTTGGAGCGATTTCAATGACAAATAAATGTGTATTGACAGTTATGTATTTTGGCAAATAACTTTATTTTGTAATTGGGATGCCATCAGAATAAATTTAATTGCTAGAAATCGCCTGCAGATGAATTTGCAATTTACATTTACCTTTTTTTTTTAAACTACAGATATATCCTAGAATCAGTTTTAAAACTACGAATTTATGTTACTACCATACTCAATTACAAATCAACCAATGTGCCAAATATATTGTATTAAATGTGACCATGGAACGCTTTTACAACGTGTTATTTATTATACAAAATTCAAATGTTCGCAACAGACGTTATTAATCAATGTCAGCATTCAAGATCACAATGAACAATAGTCGATGGCCAATATAATAGGGGTTATATGTAAGTAGTACAGGAAATTACCATAATACTCACCACTTTACTTGGTAAAGGTAGTTTCAGGGGCCTGAAACTATATATGTCATTTTAGTAGGTTAATCTTAGAGGATCTTGGGCAAACTGGTTTCCCACAAATTTATAAACAGAATTTAAATTCTATCTTAGGATCTCGCATTTTTAATTTACGATATCTATAAACAACATTTTGAGTGTGTCCAAATACTTGCAGACAAAAACTGGATTACAACCATTACGGGCTAATAATTACAATTTGACATCTCAACGGAGACGAGAAGTTTAAAAGGGAATATGGATATCTAGGCGTTTACAGGGCTTATGACCTGTCATTGGCTGGGTTAAGTGGCCACTCGATGTATTACAACATTCCCCATTTCACCTTGTATTTAATATCCATATTTGCCAATTATCAGAACTTGTATATATACTGTGAAATGGCGCGACGCTTCACATGTGAACACTCTCTGTCATCCCTTCCAAACTTCTCGTCTCTGTTTAGATGTCAAATTGTAAGATATCTATATTTACAGATATGAATAATCTTTTTCCAAGCTGGGGAGTGTGGGCATTTAAGCGTTTACGGGGCTCATGACTTGTCTTTGGCTGAGTTATCTAGGAGGACAATCGACGTATTCCGCCTACTAGCGAATATCAACATCATCTAATTTTTGGAATTTGTATATATATGCTACGTGTTTCAATTTTAATGCATTCGAGTTTGGGAACGAATTCTATAACATCTATGTGTTGACAGTGAAGGTAATCTAAAATATAAATATGTACACTAATTCTTAACAAATTTGTTTCGATACAAATCTGTATGTATAGGTCACCCGTATGTAGGTAGATTCAGTCCAAAACAAGTCTAGTGGTGAAAAACCATCACTGCCTCTAATCCTCCCAAGCCAGGTCCACGTCCCGCAACTCTGACGCAAACTGTCGGCGGATTGTCAACAGAGAACGTCCAGGAAGCGGAGAGCCTGATGCCTTAGACCATACGTACCCAAACTCATTTGACCCGTGACCTCCCTTTCAGACTCAAAATTACACAAGGCCCCCTGTAAAATTTATCTTTTCTAAATGAAATCAAACAGAAAAATGTAGTGTACTAATTTTTTATACATTTAATTATAGTGTCATAAATAAGATACGCGAACGCTGTGACGACAATGTAAACCGACCATCATAGGCCCATAGTGGTCGATTATGAGTACGCATATAATTTGAAACATCACAAAATCATAGATGATATTTTTTATACGTATTTAGGTACACCCTGTAATAACAGATTTTTAAAAATTATATAAGGTTATACATTTAAGCACCTAATGGCCCCCTGATTGCTTCCCAGGTCTCCCCTACTCCCCCAGAAAAGGCCCCCTCAGATCTCTCCAGGGCTTTGAGAACCTATGCCTTAGACCAAAGTATGTTTAGAGAGATTTTATGGCTTGTGAGATTTTATCTTTTATGCCTAATGGAGCAAAGGACACTGCATTGGTTCACCAAGTGCACTTTAGCATGATGATTTATTATATGAAGGCAAAATGATTAGTCTTTCGTTTCAGCGTCATAACAAGGTTAATGGTGGTTTTAATCGAGTGTCATTTGTCCAACAGCACTCCATATATTATTAGCATGTTAACCCAATTAATGGTGGTGTATCTCAATCAACCCCTTCTTAATCCGAAACACCAATGTGTAAAATTTAAGGCACAAAATTAAGGGTTCTGAATATGACCATAATATGGACCCGTGAAACAGCTCTGTAGGTACTAGATGCCCGATCACGAATCTCGGTAAATCTTATATAGCCCCCTGTCGATAAACACCTAATATATGTTTTAAGTTTATTTATTTTTTAAATATAATTTGTATCACAATAAATATTTATTTATTTATTACTGATTGGTAGATACCTACACAAGTTTGTCCGCCTCGCGTCATGGCGGTAGTGCGTTAGGCTACCATGCATGAGGTCGCTGGTTCGAATCCTGATGGGGGTTAACCCAAAATGACATATTTATTTGAATGTGATATTCAGATTTAAAAAAATTCGTATGTGATACCCTGGACTGGCGCTGAAGCGTTAGACTGATCATCTTGCTTTCATGTAACAAATTATCAAGACTTTTATTGACTGATCATTTTACCTTCGCGTTATAAATTATCAAGATACACTGCATTTGATGTACTAATACAGTGTTCTATGCAGCATAAGGTGCCGACAATGGATAGTTGGAGAATAGAAGCAGTAGAATTATGTAATACCTATTTAGTTATTCCTTTGTGAGTATACCAGTTTTATGTGGGTGCACAGAGAGAAAAGAAAGGTACTTACGGTTTTATAGTACACGTTTATTTCACAATATCTAGAAACTAATACAAAGAACTTTACTAATTAAACTACTGATTGAAAAGGATTGATGAAAATAGAAAGAATAAAAATGAATACTAATTTGCCGCAATTTGGCGGGAAGGAATGCTCGGCAAAATCGACGTCCTATCACGCAGCGGATCAAAATATTTCTCGTAGTTACCCGAGTGCTTTCGGAGGCGCTCGGCTCTGGATCCGTTCGTTTGGCTTCGTGCGCGTGACGTCATTGCTTCCGCCACACCTATGTGGGTAATTAATTTTTCATTACAGTAGAAAAAAAACGTTTTTATCGCCCAAGTGAGATATCTCTGTAGATACGGATTAAGCTATATCCCACTCCAGTGGGATACCTATAACTTAATTTCCACTTCTGGGTAACAAGGCCAAATGGCCTAAATGGCCGGCGCGATCCATTAAGCCTATGGCCGGCCCATTAATGGAGGGGACACGAAAAGGATACGTCTGAGAGGTATTTGAAACCAATCTATCGATTCGACGGTAAATCATTTAACGACATTTGTGATCTCAGTCGTAAAACATCGTTATGCAGTACCTAGGTATGGTAATCTATTAAAAGGGCACAATGCCACGTGACCTCGGTTACTTCTCCATTTATTTGTATTCCACGATTTTCTCCCTGGAATGTAGCACTACAATGATTATTTTTTTCACAATTTTTGGATATCGACTAGAGCGTGTTTGCATCATTTTATAGCTTCCATTAAATTTTCGATTCCCTTAAACGCTCTAAAATCCATCCCATAGCGACAGTTCAGCTATAAATTTAGGGTCCCACACGTCACAACTTAGCTATATATAGCATCCAGGTGCCTACGTAAGTATATATTACAAACTATAGCACGTGCGCAAGTAAAATCCATGTAATATGCAAGGGCTTCATCACAGTGAAACTCATATTAAGGGCTTGGAATAATTTACGGCGGCTAAACCCCACTTAAACAACACACAAATACAAGTTTGGATAAGGAACACCCAACTAAATCATCAAGTTGTAAAGTATTTATAATTTATACTATAGACAAACTCTCACTTACACTTGGTAAAGTTCGGGAGAACAGGACATGTCGAAAATCCTTTAATTTTATGAAATTTTATCCTAAATTTTTGTTTCCTAAAATTTTTCCAAATAGGGACATTTCCTCAAAGTGATACATTAAATTAACATTCCTTCCAAGTCCAGTCTACGTCCCGCAGCTCTGACGCAAACTGCCGACGAATAATAGTGGACGACCAGGACGCCGAGAACCTGAAGCCTTGACTTGACTTGGGAGGATGCACGGGAGCTGGCGGCCGATCGCTTGGCCTGGAGGCAGTTTGTGAAATCCATATGCTCCACACAAGGAGCGGATATTGTATGATGATGATGATGAAGTAGGAACATCAATTATAAAAAGTGTCAAATTAATTATACCAAAATAAATTTAAAGGTTGTGGTTTGAAACTGAACAGGAAAAATCAGATTTCTATACCCTTTTCAGTCAATAATATTATATTTTTATATTTTTTTGACATTACTTGGTGGAATTCCATGATAAGATTATTAAAATATAACTAATTCAAGTTAAATGTCCAGTTTTTCATTACCTGCTTTTTTTACAATACTGCCATTTAACACATGTTTTTGTATTTCGTCTCTTCTTTCTTTTTCCAACTCATGTATTTAATGTCTAAATTTATTTTGTAAAAACTGCTATTTGTACTTTTGTCTTGTACAACACGTTACCAGTCTGAAGATGCCCGTTACAGGGTGAAAGCGCTAACTGGTCAAAATAAATAAAAGTGGAAGTGTACCAAGTATTTTTTATTTAACTCCCACTCCAGCACAACTTGTTTCCTGCTTTCTGACACAGTTATTTCCGACTATTTGAAAGCAGCCCGAAGAGGAAATACTTGAGTATATCATAAGAACTCAAATGTTTTTTTTTTAAATAAAAATAAACTTTAATTAGTTACATTAGTTAAATTACAGTTTATATTAATAATCTAAAAATATTATGATCTACTGAAATTATGCCAGGAAGTAAAAACCAGCTTGTGGTAAAGTGTGATTCGAACCTAGGGATTTAAATCCATACTTCGCGACTCTAACAATTCTAACGACTCTCAACAAGCTGTTATATCTATTTCTTTTTATCTTTAAGGCTCTGCTTTGGCGTTTTACAGAGCATTTTAAGGGAATATGAGATAGAAAACACTGCGAGATAGTATTTATATTATGTTAAAAAAAAAAAAACATTTTTTTGGTTCTACGTGATTTTATTATCAAGTTAGTGACAATTGTTTCGCCTTGTAAGGGCATTATCAAACTGTGGCGTTGAAACATTTACATCTTATTTTATACAATATTGACTAGTGAGTAGGTAAAGCAATAAAATTCACCCAAAAAGAGATTAAGACTAACTGAAATCAGGAATTTAGTAAAAATCCACAGATGTTCTATTTTTAAAAACTGTAACTAAAAAGCCAATATTGTATAAAATAAGATGTAAATGTTTCAACGCTACAGTTTGATAATGCCCTTACAAGGCGAAACAATTGTCACTAACTTGATAATAAAATCACGTAGAACCAAAAAAATAGTTTTTTGATTTTTAACATAAGATATCATGGAGTTCTACAAAATAAATGCCATATCAATCCATAGATAGTATTTAGGTTTAAAAATTCGCTCCACACTTCCGGCGTACAAATAATATTAATGTGGGTTTACATAACAACAAGCCTTAACGCTTGATAAATATCCGTGTATGGAAAACAGGTCTCGGAATACAACATGCCCTTAGAGAATTTCACTGTTTTATTTTTTTACGCTTTCGACAGTATGTTGGCAATATATTATATTGGTTCATTGGGTGCGGATAAAGGGTGGTGGTGGTGATATGGGTTTTAAATATTTATATTTTATCGGAAAAAGAGTTCTTCTGTACGTTGATACTCATAGTAAGATTTCGTACTACGTAGGTATACAAAATATAATAATATTCATATTTCAGTATTGAGCTTAAAATCTAATTTGTTCGATTAAAAGATTATGAAAGACAGCTTTGGAAAAAAATGTTTATTAATTAAAACGAACTCAACATTTCGCCATTTTCCCATAGGAGTAGGCAGAGGGGATGGAGCGCCATACCACTGTTACACTTCCCTTGCTTCCTTCATATTCATACACTTTCTAATAGACGCCGCCGATTATTCTGACTTTTCACAAAACCAATCTCAGGTCGTACTCGGTCATTCCATGTGTCTTTCTCGGCTTTCTTCGACTTCTACACCCAGACACACTAGCATCATCAATTCTTTCGGTCGTTCTTTCATCACTTGTTTGCTTTACATGATGGAATCATAGTACCATTATAAATGAGCTTTCTTAATTTTGTCGATAATGCTTATCTCAGCCTTGCATTCTGCTCTTATTTCGACCGTATCGTGAGAAGATGAATAAATGTGAATGAAGATGTATGTTATATTCAAATATTTTAATTTTGGTGCTGGGGGGGGGGATAACGAACCCACCATCCACCCGCAGCTGTTATAGAGTCCTGGGGGCTCTCTTTCAGCTGCACATAGAGGAAAAAAATATTATACTATTTCATCTACTCTATGCAGTTAAGTGAGGGGGGAGGAGGATATATTTACATCCCCCCCACCCCTCTAAGGTTACCCCCTCAGTATCTCCGTTTAATTTATTCATAATTATAGTTACAAATAAATACATATAAAACAAAACAATGTAAAAGTTCTTGGTGCTGCTTTCAAATAGTGGAAACAACTGTGCTAGAAAGCAGGAAACAAGTTGTGCTGGAGTGGGATTCGAACCTAGAGATTCTATTCCGCAGTCCTCGAATCTACTACTAGACCACAACCCGGTTCAAGTTAGTTAGTAAACTAATTTCTTTGTAATATAAAAGTGATTAATAAATATTTTTACATGAAAACTTTTTTATCTTGAGTAAGTTAGATAATGGCATCCAAACTGTTCATTTGGGAATTTTGTTTATAACTCCAAGGTACTTTTTCCTGAAATGAACTATGTCCTCGGCTATTTCTTATTGGCCATTACTAGGTTTATTGCTCTTGTAAAAAAAACAGTAAATAGAGTATTAGAGTCAGTGTCACAGTGCTCCAAATATTTTTTTAAATATTTATTTATTTAAAACTTCATGTACAGTTATTACAAAGCAAGTGTGCCAGAACAGAGTGGTGTGGCAATCTATCCTCTCCGCCTACGTCTTAAGAGAAATGACGTTGGTTAGTTAGTTGAATATTTTTTTTTACGCAATCGACCAATTTATTTTTCATTAGAAATAAGCATAATTAACATTACGTTAAACCATATTGTATATAATATTTTTTAGGAATATTATCTCAATATAGCTTGTATACTTATGTCCTTTTAGGTGAATTGCTAAATCCATGTTGTGCAAGAAGTTAACAGAGTTAATTGAAATGCATAGAATCGTCTGCATACAATAGTCGGAATCTAGAAATTCATCAACACAACAATGCCTACCAAACATCATCGAGGCCACGTCTAACCGAGTACACAATTCAAGGGTCTTAAGAGACATAGGAAATTGTAGGCAAGAGGTTTCTACATCATCATCTGGTCGCAGGCTTCTACAGGGTGGCCCAGAAAGACCGAAGTGGTGTGAATACCTTATAACTTTTTTATTAGAATTATTTTTTCTTTTCTTTTCAGTATTTTATTAATTTTTTATTTTATTTTATTTATTCAGGATATCAACAGTTATACAAATAATAAATATATAAACAAAACAGCAAGATAATACAACCAATAATAGATATCCACAAGTATGCAGATTAAAAATAATTGTAAACAAGTTTTACAGTAAGGTGTTGTTAGTAAATTGTGTATGAGTGTATGAGGGGTGTGTGAGAGGGTGTGTGAGATTCTGTGAGTATGTTATAATGGGTGAAAATGAAAAATATAAATGTTTAAATGAAAGTGAAAATGTCACTAAATATTGGAACCTAATATTTTGTTTACAGCTTGTGCTTTGAAATTATTTTTATTACAAATAAATGGGTCTAATGAATTAAAATTTGAATTGTGTTCCCACAAAGACGTATGAGTGGAGAGTTTTGGGCATAATTTGTTCGTACAGTTATTTTGTAAAGAAGACTTGTACAATTTATAATGGAGCAATATACAACTGAACAACGTGCCCAAATCGTTGAAAATTTACTTTTCAAATCAACGGTCCATTGTGTTGACTTAATGTGCGGGTTGCACCCTCTCAGTCAACAATAAAACATCTGGTTGCAAATTTTCGACAACAAGGAGCAGTAAGGAACCTTCCTGGTTCCGGCAGACTACGAACTGTGCACACGTTTGACAATATTGAACTGGTACAGGAGAGTATTCGGGAGGATCCAGAAACATCAACCAGGAGACGTTCGACACAACTTGGCCTCTCAAGAGGGTCGCTGCAGCGAATTTTGCTTACAATAACAATGTTTCCATACAAAATTCAACTTGTCCAAGAATTGAAACCGACAGATTGCCAGCAACGACTTGACTATGCAATTTATTTCACACACCACTTCGGTCTTTCTGGGCCACCCTGTACTTCTACCTATTTACAAGCGTTTTAGTGATGCTCGTTACCGTAATCGATTATTTTGACTATTGTAAAATTAATAATCGGTTATAACAAACTAACTAACCATCACGCCATTACCCCGAGGTGGTAAGCAGAGAGAATAGAACGCCACAGCACTCTGTCCTGGCACACTTCCCTTGCTTCCTCCACATTCATACATCTTCACATGCACGCACGTCGATGGATCCAACTATGCAAATCAATTATTAGAATAATTAATCTGTTACGGGCAAAACAATCGACTATATAAAAAAAAAATGCTGAACCACGAGTCCGCATTAATGATCGATTATTTAAACTGGCTCTGAAGCGTAAGACTGATCATCTTATCTTCATGTAGTAAAATTATTGAAATACACTGGTGTAAATTCTACCTACGCAGTGGTATGCAGTGCCCTATGCGCTATGATAATATACAAAGTATACCATTATTTCCAAAAAAAAGTAGTACCAATAAACAATTATTGAACCTGTAGATTGATAGATACATTTACTTTTATTTTAGAAGTCATAAAAATCTCACGTATTTATAATTTTTTGTCAGGTTATTTTTTACTTCAGTTATACATTACGCTGATTTGACTTGGTCGCTTAACATGGACGTAAGTTTGTTGATTCCATATGCTCCACGTAGGAAGTGGATATGTAACCATGGATGCCTTTTTCCACATCTGAATAAGTATTTAAAATTACCCTGTTATTTTATAATCAGACCGAAATTCTATTTTTCTCGTAATCTGTTATTCACATCTCTAATATATTTCTATTGATGTTTGAACTTGTAGATTTTGTGATTGCGAACATCTACGTTGAAATATTCCAGTCGTTTAATTAAATTAATTATGTTTAGAAAGGAAAGATAATGGAAGAATGAAACAGAGCTAATTGGAAATGACAATGATTCAAAAGCTATACAGAGGAGAAGATTGGAAATCATAAAAAAAATGTTGAACCTTATCAACGGAGTAAGCAGGTTTTCCCGAAACAATTGGTTAAAAAATAACTTATAATTTGAATGAATCATTTTAAGACGAATGTGTGGTAAAACTATGTATGATAGGTGCACTAATGTCGAAATGAGAGCAGAATGCAAGGCTGAGATAAGCATTATTGAAAAAATAAAGAAAGGTCTCTTACGATGGTTTGGTCATGTAGAGCGAATGGATGATGAAAGAACGGCTAAAAGAATATATGATGCGACTGTGCCTGGATGTAGAAATCGAGGAAGGCCGAGAAAGACATGGCATGATCAATTAACACAAGTGCTTGAAAATGGGCATGTAAGAAGCCGGAATAATCGACGTGCGTGCATGAGAAGATGTTTGAATGTGGAGGAAGCAAGAGAAGTATGCCAGGACGTGATGGTTAGTTAGTTAGTTATATTTTTTATTGACATTACTTGGTGGTACAACATACTGGTAACAAGGTAAAAGCGCTAACTGGTCAAATAAATAAAAGTGAGTGTACCAATTTTGTTTTTTACCAATTCAAAGACCAAAAACACAGCATCGTGGTCCTGACTTGGAAGGATACCCGGGTACTGGCAGCCGACCGCTTGGCTTAGAGGCAGTTTGTGGAATCCATATGCTCCTCATAGGGAGCGGATATGGTATGATGATGATGATGGTGTAAAAAAAATCCGTCGATTAATTTCAAAAATTACAATTGATATCTCAACAGTTTGGAAGGATATGGATATGGATATCTAGGTGTTTACAGGGCTTGTGACCTGTCATTGGCTGGGTTTAGTGCCAATTGATGGACTCGTTCTCCATGCCCATTCCACCTAGTATTTGATATCCCTATCGGCCAATTATCAGAACTTGTAGATTTGTTACGATGTCAACGACAGGTCATAAGCCTTATAAACGCCTAAATATCCATATTCCCATCTAAACTTCTCGTCTCTGTTGATATATCAATTTAATTAAGTGCAATCCTGTCAGGGACAAAATATAGCTTTTGACTACAAGTATTTGGACACACTCAAAATATTCATTACCAAATAATATTTTTTGTAATACTATACGCTACAATAATTCTCCTCACATTACCCAATGTATCGTAATATTTGGTTAAATATCTAATCTAAAATAATAAATACGTCACTGAGATCATTAATATTGTACCTATATAGAATATCTTATGAACTACACAATATTTAAGTGTTAATAAATTTCTACGGTGAACTCTTTCATTGCCTACGAGCAAGATATATTAACTCTATTTTTCTAGTTTACCCCGTGTGGTTTTCTACCCTTAGCTAGCAATTTCGAGCCTCCGAGTTAAACACAAAAAGCAGAAAAAGTATAGGAAAAACAAGCATTAGATTTTTTATCGAACTTTTTTGTACGGTGCCAGCAGTAATTTACGATTACTTTGTCTCCGTTTATTAAGTAACAAATAAATAGCAGGCTATATTAAACTGAAACAGTGAAGTATAGAATAAAAAAAATATTGTACTTACATACATTTAGCAATTTTTCTATTTACTTTTAATTTATTTTTATTTTCAGGAAAAACAACAGTTTAGATAGATAAAAGAGTAGAATACAAAAAAAGCATGAAACCAATTATAGTTTTTCACAATTATATAATGGCAAAGTAAGATAGAAAAAATAAATAGAAAAAATAAATATAAGAATTAGGGATATAATAATAATAGAATGATAGGGATAGGAAAAAAGAAAGGAGAGGACTGGGAATAGAATTACTTTACAGTCTATAAGATTTCAAATAGTTTTAGTTTGAAGTTGGATAATCCGATGTAAAAAATATCAAGGTAGGTACAATATTCACTGAATTTCGCACAACTTCGATATATAGAAGATTTTTTTAAATAATTAGTTGATGGTGCTAAATCATAAAAAAGATGACATTGTCTTGTGAGTCTAATTGGACAATGAAGAGGTATCTGTCCTAGAAGGTAGGGGCTCTCAATTATATTGTTAATAACTTTATACAAAAAACATAAATCAGATATAATCCTACGCTTAATAAGTGAAGATAATTTAGACAAGTAGTTAGAAACATACGATTTCATAATTTATTTTAATTTTGTTAATATAGAATGGGTGGTAGCCCAGTAATAACGCCATGGTTTTCTTTTAGTCTAAAGTATTTCTAGATACCCGATTCGAATCCCCACTCCACCACGACTTGACTCCTGTTTTCAAAGTCAAACCGCATAGGCTTTATTGAAAATATTATAATTAAATAATGCTATACGGACCCCAATTTATAAAGAAAATTATTAAACCTAGATGTGTATCAAATTTTACTCATAAATTATATTATATTATTTACTACTACTACTGTCCCTCATTCGTTCTTAATGGTGCATAGGGCACTGCATTGATACACCAAGATAATTTGTTTCATGAAAGCAAGATGATCAGTCTTACTCTTCGGCGCCAGTCCCAGGTATCACGTATGAAATATTTTTAACCGAAAATCAAAAATATTGATTAGATTTATTATGATAAACTTGGGGAAAATGCTTCTTTTTGCGTTTACACCAAAATTCGGTGACCAAAGGCCTACATAAAAATATTGCCTTGCTTAAACGAACCATCAAGAATCGACCTTGTAACCTATGAAAGGTTATCCGACATACTCACCTCCTTGTCACTATGCAGACAATAATCCCATTAAAATAAATATATTGCTATATTGAGGTGAGATACTTTTTTTATTTTTTATTAGATTAGGCAATCAATCTTAACAACCATGACGCTTCCAAATATTACGCAGAAAATGAAAACGGAGGTACATAAAAGGCAATTTACGAGCAGCAATGGAAAAAGCCTTTCAAAAGGACAAAGTCGGAAAATTTACTAAATTCTCAAAAAGAAATTTTCTTATGTCGTTCGTAAATTAGAAATGTGGTTAGAAAAAATATAGGCTTGGTAATATGTAATGATAATGTTTTAAAAAAACATTAGTTATTATGAACTGTAACAGATTTATTTTTACTCAACGAACAAATTTTTTAAAAGTAGAGAAATAATTTTTATTTTTAAATTTAAGTATACCTTGTTTAAAAACCACGTAATATTTGGAGTCAATTTTGGAATATAATTAAAAAAATTTTTTAAAAAAAAAAAGGTTTTTTGGGAAAAAAAATTTTTTTTTTTTTTTTGTTTTTTTTTATTTTAAAAACCCCTTTTTTAAAAAAACCTTTTTTTAAAAAATTTTTTCCAAAAAAAAAATTAAAAAATTTTTTTTTTAAAAGGCCCCGGGGGGTTGGGGGGCCCCCCAAAAAAAAAATTTTTTTGGAAATTTTTTTTTTGGGGGAAAAAAAAACCCGGGGGGTTTTTTTAATTTTTAAAAATTTTTTTTTAAAAAAAAAAAATTTCAAAAAATTTTTTTACCTTTTTTTAAAAAAAAAAGGGGGGGTTTTTTTTTTTAAAAATTTTTAAAAAAATTTTTTTTTTTTTTTAAAAAAGGTTTTTTTTTTAAAAATTTTTTTTTTGTTTTTTTTGGGGGTTTTTTTGGGGGGAAAAAAAAAAACCCTTTTTAAATTTTTTTTTTAAAAATTTTTTTTTTTTTTTTAAAAAAAAAAAAACTTTTTAAAAAAAAAGTTTTTTTTAAAATTTTTTATTTTTTTTTTTTTTAAAAAAAAGACCGGGAAAAATTAATGATGAATTGTTTTTGGGGAAATTGATTGTCAGTTTGCAGTTTAAAGGGAAATAGCTAGGAAAAAAAAAAACTAAAAAATATTTGCTTTTCCCCCGAAAAAAAAGGAAAAATTAGCTTCTTCCAAAATAAAATTAATTAAAATTTGTAATATCCCCGGCCCAATTATTGAAAATTTGTCCCCCTGAAGTTTTACGTACTCCCGTTGTGCTGTTTATGCTGAGGTGGGGGTTTAAATCCGAAGAGGTAAAAAAGGAATATTTTTTTAAAATTGTGATTTTTTTTATTTTTTTTTTTTTTTTTAATTTTTTTTCAAAAAGAAATCTATACAATTTTTGATTTTTGAACATTTTTCAAATTTTTAAATACTATTTTCAATAAAACCTAAGGCTTGTGCTTGGTAAAAAAAAGGGGGGTCGTGTCGAAGTGGGGGATTCGAAAACCCACCCATCTCTTGAATCAGAGCCGCGACGCTACCAATGGGCCCCCACCCGTTCTGTATATTAAAAATTAATTTAATTTTTTTTTAACCCCGGGGTTGGGGGCTGAAACGTAAAAACCGATCATCTTTTGTTCGTGTTAAAAAAGATCGTTATTTCCACTGCACTTGGTGTAAAGTTTCAGTGCCCTATTTCAACCCTTTGGGTTTCGGTTTAAGAAAGTTTGTAAATAGGAAAAGAAACCCCCTGTCAAAATTTTTTAAATTTAAAATTAAAAATTTTTGGGCCCCCCCCTTTTTAAAAGGTTAGTTATTTTTTTTTATTTTCAATTTAAAATTTTTTTTTAAATTAAATTTTTAAAAAAACATTTTTTAAGGTGACCCGTAAAACCCCCTTTTTTTTATTTGCGACGACATGAAAATTTCAAAAATTTAAAAATTGTATTGGATCGAAACGTCTTTATAGTTTTTTAAAAACCAAAATTTGATTGCTGAAATTTTTGGTTTTTTAAATTTATAATAAAACTCCGACTAACATTTACTTTCTCTAAATAAAAAATGCTCCAAGTTATTTTAAAAAAAATTTGTTTTTTTACTTTTTTTTTAAAAAATTTAAAACAGTTTCCCTTTTTGTTTCAGTTTTCCCCGTCCGGGGGTTTTGTGGTTAGCGTGAGTGTACCATGCTTTAGGTCGCGGGTTCGATTCCCCTTGGTTTAATTCGAAAAATTTATGGAAAATGTGGTTTTCATATTAAAAGTTCACTGTGATTTCTTTTTTTTTTTATATGCTCGCAACTAATATAAAAATGTTTTTTTTAGCTAAGAAGTATCAAAATATTGTGGAATCGTGGTGATTCAACAGAAACCATACTTTTCCCATTTTTATCAATTAAATAACAAAAAATAGCTGACAATATAATAAAATTTACTAACAATGAATATGGAAATAAACAAGTTCAACTTAATACAAATCACCTCCGGCATAAAAAATTATAACAAAATATTGCCATGAATTACTCCCACACAAAAACCACACTAATACCTAAGTCTACCTATTATGTTCCCATAAAAATATTTGAATACTTTGAAACGAAAAGGTTAATGGAATTTGTACGTTAATAAAATCAAAGGCTTTCGTTTAAATTTCGTAGGCACCAATGGAGTTTTTTAAAAAGTAAACAACAACTGTAAACTCATACGCAAACATTTCGAAGTTTTGCAAACATAAATACGTTTATTTGTCTTAAGCGCACTTTAAAAGGGATAGAAAACTGTACAGATTCTTGTTCGCAAACTGTCCCGCATAAAGCGAAAACTGTATGTGAATCGTCGGTGTGACGTATGGCTGACCTGATAGTTTACGTTTTTTATCAAAACGCTTAAGTTCTCGGGAGGCATGCGTACTATTTGCCCCAGCCCAGCTAGCCGAAACGCCTTCGCCGGATGACAGTACATACAAGGGTTACTGCGTCTGTTGTCTTAATAAAATAAAATTTAAAAAAAGTTTTTTTTGGAAACCTCAAAAAATGAGGCTAATTATGTAAACTGTTAATTTGTATAAATTATGTTTATTTAGGCTCATCAAATAAAGCAATTAAACAAAAATATTTTTTAATTTTATAGTTAAATTATGTCATTTAGAATAACGAATCTGTTCCGAGGTAAGAAAATGATCTACCACAGGAAATCGGGTTGAACCTGGTTGTGCACTCCGGATTAGAAACCCTCCGATCGAATTCTGCTCCACTACAAAGTTTCCGTTTTTTCTGGCACAGTTTATTTCAGACTATTTGGGAATTTTGTATATATCTAAAACTACTAAATGTGTTTCGCTATGTTATTTATACTTCAAAAGAACTCTATTAAATTTACACAATTTAAACAATTGTTTTATTTAAATAACTCTTTCAAATACCCGAAAATTTCACATTTTACATCGTTGTAGATAATGAGGTTTTCTAATAAAACTGTTATAAAATTTCATTTAAAACTCGTTTAAACTAAAAATATTGACATCTGAAATTTGACCCCTGAAATACGAAAATAAATAACTCATAATAATTCTTCCTTATTTTCAAAAGTAAATGCACTTAAAAATAATTGGTTAGACAAGCAAATAAAGCAATAGCATTACTCCCACGCATTTTTGTATTTCTAAACTTGTTTTCATTTCTTTTTTGTTTTTATTTTCCAAGTATTTGTCACGTAAACGAATTAGGCTATACGGGAATAATTCGGCAGAGGTTTTTACCCCCTTAAAGTGTGTAATAAATATTCCTAAATGTAATATGTGCCACGTAAAATGTGTAAACCATACTTTAGTAGGTAGTACGTACTACGCTGAACAAACCTGCCCGTATAATTTACGAATAACGTAGTATTTGTCTTTTTATTAAAGACTTTCGTTTGGCAAATACTTGTACAAATAATAGAGGCGTGCTTTTATTTCGTTTGTTTGTTAAATGTGACATAAAATTTAACTCTAATGGTTTTTTTATTTATTATCTTTACATTTTATACACCATTTGATCAGCGGGGTCCCTATCAGGATAAAGGAAGCTGCCTGCTCCTCAGTACATAAATATATTTTCACAGTTATCTCTAATTTCAACAACCAATTTTGTAAAACTTTATTCATTCCTTGCGTTATGTTTGTTACTCCATGGGTAGTACCTATTTTGGTTCCAATCACTCACCAAATATTTGAGCCATTTCTTAGTCAAAACAGTAAACGACATGGAGTTCATACGAGTCACCCATTTCAAAGATAGTCTGGTCGATCTATATATATTTTAAATATTCACGAAAACATGCATTGACTTTTATGGAGCTTAAAATATTTATTAACAGCATTTAGAGTGTCCAAATACTTGTATACAAAAACTGAATTTTATGCATGACGGGCTCGCATTCAATCACAATTGAAATTTCAATAGAGACGATAGGTATTGAAGGAATAATATCTAGGCGTTTACAAGGATTATGACATGTCATTTTCAGGGTTCTGTAACCACTTGATATATTATAGCATTCTTAATTGGTAGATATGGATATCAAATACTAGGAAAATGAGAAATGTTATAATACATCAATTGGCCACTTTACCCAGCTGACTATAGCTCACAGGCCCTGTAAATGACTAGATATCCATATTTCTGCCCAATCTTCACGCTTTTGTTGAGATTTCAATTGTACAAAATATTGTTACACAACATAATTTTTTTTTTCTTTGTTTCAGGAAATGACCCTTGAATCTTCACCAAAATGGAGCCCCCTGAAAGCGATGAGCTTCCACAAGACGATATGTTCTCGATATCCAAAGAAATATCAGACTTTGAAGACATCTACTTCAACCCCCAACAGCAGCCGATGCTTCAAAACAACCAAAAGCTTCCAGAAGAATCCATTTTTAACCACGAAGAAACTGTGTACATCCCAGACGAGACAGTTTACAACGTCAAAGACGCAAATTTTGCTTACACACTGTTCAATATATCGACCTCTACAACGTACAGTACGAAATTGGAATTTTCTGACAATTCTACTAAAGATTTTGGTCTTAACGTGAATTTCACAAGAATCGAAGAGGAGTCGGAGACTTTGGCAATTAGTGACGTCACTCTCGTGGGTTTATTCTGCATCTTAATTGTGGTGACTGTGATCGGCAACACTCTGGTGATCTTGGCAGTTCTGACCACCAGGAGACTCAGAACAGTCACAAATTGTTTCGTCACCAGCTTGGCCGTCGCTGATTGGCTGGTCGGCATCTGCGTCATGCCACCCGCTGTTGCGCTACATCTTATGGGTGAGAATTTATTTTAAAATTTTTATAATATTTTTTTTAACAATCTGTGGGCAGATTATGACAGAATCTTATAAAGCGCTTCAGCTTCTATGACGATGATTTAGTTATACCTTTGTGAGTATACCAGTTTTATGTCGGTGCCCAGAGAGAGAAATGAAAGGTACTTACAGTTTTATAGTACATGTTTATTTCACAATACTTAGAAGCTAATACAAAGAACTTAACTAATTAAACTACTGATTAAAAAGGAGTGATGAAAAATAAAAATGAAGCTAATTTGCCACATTTTGGCGACAAGGAATGCTCGGCAAAAACGACGTCTTGTCACGCAGATGGCCAAAACATTTCTCGATATT
>JAGVSP010000994.1:0-27500 GCA_022494985.1 Micrasema minimum
TGCATTCGTCGAATGGGTGAGTTTGCACTGTAGTGGTCCGATGATTTGGCTACAGTAAAATAGTGCAATTACGTACGGGTATCTCGATTCGAGGCACTCGTATGACTAATAATTTTGTTAGTTGACAACAAATCAAACATAGGATTTTAAATACCTTGGAACAGACACAGAATGGGCAATTAATTTGATATTCTTCTATGAAATTAATGTGGATTTTTGGAAAGGTGAATTATTATTGTAATTTAATTATCAGATTTTACAAACTAATTGCTCCAACGTTTGGGTGAATTTTTCATTTTATTTTTCTGCGATTCACAGAAAATTTTGGTAAAAAGCCCTAAAACTACAAACTCAATGCTAAAATACATAGAATGTGACACGATATATATTATTTTTAACTATACATTGTAATCTACATTTGGTGGAGGAGGTCCATACAGCATCTGCCGCAATATTGACTCATCCTCACTGACTTAGAGCTGCAGACAATTTTTCCACACTGAAATCAAAATTGGTTATTATATTTTGTATATGTATTATTTCACACACTGTCATCAACATCATCGTCAAATCCATATCATTTGGATTCGTCACAAACTGACTTCAAATCAAGCGATCCCCCGGCCGCCAATTCCCGTTGCATCAGTCAGATCCATTGTTTGTACAAATAACCGTGTCCCACGATGAGAGACCGCGAAACTCCAGAGAGGTGATTATTCATGATATTCTGAGAAAAAAAATCTTAACAATTTTTTTCAATCAATTCTAATTTCTTAAAAAAATTATTAAAATATGAATAAAAAATTCACGCGTTGTAATACCGTCACTTTTTGAACTGGCTCACACCACGTGACCTGCACTTAATAAGCGCGAAGAAATCACATATTATTTAAACTTTAAGATTCAGATATGAAATTCGAATTTTGAATGTCCGTACAAGGCGTACCAGAGCGGACCCCCACTCCTCCCGCCCACCGCCACCCCGCCGCCGCTAGCACATTCAAACAGAAGCCAGTTATAACACTCGTCGCTTTTTATGAATACTTTTTTTAAAATTATTATTGAAATGCCCGGATCAAAAATTTTTAGGATTTTTTTTTCTCAGAATACCATGAACAATCACCCTCCGGAGTTTCGCGGTCTCATCGTGGGACACGGTGTATATTAATATAATGTAAATATGTTAGCGATGTATTAGATGTATGAAAGAAGTCGGAAATAATCGACCTGACGTGCATGAGAAGATGTATGACATGTGGAGGAAGCAAGAGAAGTGTGCCAGACAGAGTGGTGTGGCGTTATATTCTCTCTGCCTACCCTTCGGAAAAATGGTTCCGGCGTGATGGTTAGTTAGTTAGTTAAATATTTATTGTTTTTTACGTTTTTCAAAGCATTCACTATAACAATATCTATTTTAAAGTTTCGCGAAAAAAACATTAATTGTTCATGTCAGCCAAATGTTTCCGCGGACCCATTCAATATTCCTTGTTTTTCGCTTTTTTACGGGGACAGTTTTGCAAACTGCTCATCTTTCTTAACTGACGGTTTTTCTTGTCTCGTAATAAAGAAAACTTCATTTAATTTGCTTTATACTGAAGATTAATAAGTACCGTGTGCTGGTGAGCTCGGTAATATCTGCTGTGAGCATGTTGGGCGGGCGTCCCCTCGGTACGTGTTGGCCCCCATTCGTCTGACGGTATGCTCCAGCTCCAGGATGGAGGCACTGCACACTCTGAAAGGACAGCACTTGTAAACGGGGGACGTTAATTTGAAATCTTGTTTAACGCCCTCTATTTTTGACTGTGACGGGATCTGTCCGGGTAGCTGGACTCAGTTTTGGGCAGGGCTACTTATTATGAGGGGCAGGGGGCGGAGGGGTGCAAAAATTATTTCAATCGCTAAAACAATTCTTGGTAACTTAAATACGCGTCCAGAACTAATATTTTAACACAGAGCCTGGACGTTTATTGAATTTGATAAGTGATGTATGAAATTTTTTGAAAATTTGTATGCTTTTTCTAGTGAATTATTTTTTCAGGTAGTTAGTAAAAGGACATTATAAGTACCTTTCCAGTAATAATAAATTTGTCTCGAATGCGGAATCTCGGACTAAACAGTTTACTATCTTGACGTAATGTGTTTCATAGGATCCAGCAGTTCTCCATTCAAACATAGTTCTACTTTCATACTACCACCTGACGCTCCCTTTAATCTGAAACAAATAAATTCAAACATGTGAGACAGGCTATTTACTATCAGCATCAGTACAATGACATTGTTAGTAAATTTGATTTATATTTCTTATTGACATTACTTGGTGGAATTCCATGATTTAATCATATTAAAATAATTGTAGACTCAAAAATAATTTTTAAGTCGTACGGAATTATTGAATACTTTGTATTTTATATTTGTTTGAAGAATTTGTATATTTGGGAAGTATGTTTACAAGAGACGGAAATGTGGATAAGGACATTGAGAGAAGGGTTAGTGCCGGAAACAGAGTTAATGGTGCCTTGAAATCGATAGTGGCAAATAAGAACTTTTCGAAAGAAGCAAAATTGGCAGTACACAACGGAGTTCTGGTGCCAACCCTTATGTATGGTAGTGAAGCGTGGTGTTGGAAAAAGAAGGATAAAAAGTAGACTGAATGCTGTTGAAATGCGATCTATGTGTGGTAAGACTATGCATGATAGGTGTACAAATGTCAAAATTAGAGCAGAGTGCAAGGCTGAGATAAGCATTATCGAGAAAATTAAGAAAGGGCTTTTACGATGGTTTGGTCATGTGGAGCGAATGAGTGATGAAAGAACGGCTAAAAAAGAAGTTTAATGCAAGTGTGCCTGGATGTAGAAGCCGCGGAAGGCCGAGAAAGACATGGCATGATCAAGTAAACAAGTGCTAGAAAGTGGACATGTAAGAAGTCGGAATAATCGACTTGCGTGCATGAGAAAATGTATGAATGTGGAGGAAGCAAGAGAAGTATGCCAGGACAGAGTGGTGTGTGGTAAATGCAAGTGTGCCTGAATGTAGAAGCCGCGGAAGGCCGAGAAAGACATGGCATGACCAAGTACGTCAAATGACCAAGTGGTCATGTGAAAAGTCGGAATAATCAGCGTATGTGCATGAGAAGATGTATGAATGTAGAGGAAGCAAAGGAAGTCTGTCAGGACAGAGTGGTATGGCGTTCTATCCTCTCTGCCTACCCCTACGGGAAATGGCGTGATGGTTAGTTAGTTAGTTAGTTAGGAATTATTGAATAGAAAAATCGGCGTGGTAACTTACTTCCTATGTATTGTAGTTCTAAGCGTGTGTAGAGTTTCATTGGGAATGCGTGTACACTTCCATATCGTCAAGCTGCTTGGGGCCGGCTTGAAATCTTATTACTAAACCACAGTGTCTCCCCCGCCCGGATCTGATGAGCACAAAAAGATCATATATTATTTATTTCCATTTTGTGTGGACACGTCTATGAATGTTCCCATGTAAAGATAGAATAATATTTATTTATTTATTTAATTAAAACTTCATGTACAATTACATAGCAAGTGTACAAGGGCGGGCTTATTGCTTTTAAGCAATATCTTCCAACCATTCCTTAGTTATTTTAGTATTGAGTATTAGTGGGGAGATATAAGCTTAAAAATTACATTGCATTATATACAAGATTAATACACTAACATCGGGAAATGGAATAGAGGAAGGAAAGGATAGGGAAGAGGATGAATGTGTTTAACATTTGAGGAGAGGTAGTAATGCTTCAGACGTTTCTTAAGCACAAATAAGGAGGGTGCATCTTTCACATCCCGTGGCAAATCGTTACATAGTCTTGCAGCCTGGACAGTGAATGATTTCGTAAAAAGGAAGTGCGAATAATAAATATATTTTATCTCCAACATACCTGTACAATGGTAATATTAGTCTATCTGCCGTGAACCTTCGATCACATTCTTCTACATATTCAGTCAGCACTCGGAGTACTCTGCACAGTCTTACGCAGCATATTGTAGCCTCTGAAAGTGGAAATATAACCAATGAATTTATATTTTTCAAGTATGAAATGTCACTTCTCTGAAATTATTTTTCAGACATCAAATTCGACTACATTATGAAACGTTGCCATCGATACATGTGAATAATGACATTGCTCTGCAATACCAATGATTACATGTCTTAGTTTTATTTATTACGCATGTCAGACTCACGCTCCGGTGTGGTGGCGGCTGCTGCAGAGCCGCCCTGGCCTGCTGCAGCCTCTCGCAGCACGCCGCCGTGAAGGCCTCGTGGTGGGCGGCGGCCGCCAGCCGGGCCCCGGGGCTGGCGCACACTTCCCTCATCAGCTCGATGCCTCGCAGGGCTATCTCCTCCCCGGCACTCGCATATCACCTGATCAAATAAACACGTTAGTTTTTACAACACCAAAATACAGCTCTGCACAAATTAACACATTTTATTTAAGAGTATTCTTACCCTCCATAAATAATCTAAGCCAATCAGATCTGCTTCCTCCATTTGGTAACCTCTCCGCCTTAATTTTAGATTACCCTCTTTAGCATTCACAGCCTTGAAAAATCTGAAAAAAAATTACTCTGTAAACCCAATATAAATAATAATATTAAGTACTTGCTAAAAATAAGGCTTAATTAGCAGCGTATACTGGAGTTCTGGTACCAACATACATTCATGGCGTAAGAAAAAAAGGTACACTAATGTCATAATTAAAGCAAAATGCATGTCTGAGATAAGCATTATTAACAAAATTAAGAAAAGTCTTTTACGATGGTTCTGTCATGTAGAGAAAATGAATGATGAAAAAATGGCTAAGAGAATCTATGATGCGAGTGTGCCTGGGTGTAGATGACGACGAAGGTAAAGTACAAGTAAAGTGGTCATGTGAAATGTGCCAGGACAGAGTGGATGGAGATGGCGTGATATTAGATTGCGGGCGGCTACCTCTCGAAGCACTTGATGCCGCTGTGCGTGAGGACGCAGGGGTCCAGCGTGAGGATGTTCTGGCGGAAGAACTGCAGGTTGATGCCCGGGTCCAGGTCGGGCTCCTCGCCCATCAGCTTGCTGAACCAGCGGAAGCACGCCTCCCGGTCGTCGGGTGATACGGCCCTCTCTGCCAGACACACCCAGATCTGTTTCGCCTGGAATGATATGATACATTCAAGGTTCTGCCATCTGGTACATCTTCTTAGAAAATCTCATCTTTTCTATAATCATCTTAAATTTATTTATTTTTTAATGAAACTAACGGCATTCCTTTACAGCTGCGGATAATGCCATTTAGGCAGACCATTGATGACATCTTTTGGATGTACTCGGAAGAACTGGAGAGAGTTGGCCGGCGATAGGATCTCCTGGAGGGATCTAGTGATGTCCACATGCTCCACATAGGAGCGAACGTAGCGAAAGAAGACGAAATGAACAAAATTTTTACAGCCAGAGCACAGATTATCAAAATATCTATATCTTCATGCATAGCAGTTGTGATACGTACATTTATTCATTTACTAACAAAAAAATATTACAAAATGGTTAAATAAATTTTTCCTCGCTGGGGTAACCTAGTGGTTGGTAAATTTTCAGAGATTTAACCGATTACTGACATATTTATGTTGTAGATTTAACCGATTACTGTCATAGATTTAATCGATTTTCAGAGATTTAACCAAATAACTGTCATATTTATGCTGTAGATATTTTGATGATCTGTGTCCAGATGATGTTAAGATGCTATTTTGGCCATAAAACTGTCAACAAAATATTCATAGTCATGAAGTAGCTGCCAGTGTATTAGCATGATGCATGAAATAATTTGTGTGTTACAATCATCGAAAAATACTTGTGTTTTCGACGTTGCCTTCAGACACTTAATTTATTACATTTCTTACGTAGTTTTTGATTCACACAAAGCTTTTTAAACGTCAAAGTTTTCTCATGGTTACCTGTTCTGCGCACAACCACAGCTGGCCATCCTTCAGCAGAAACCTCAGGAAGCCGAGCCTCTCTTGCACCTGCGACACGTGAGGGTACCTGCCGTCCGGGAGCCAGGTGTCCCAGTCCAGGTCTGGTTGTTCTGGAAAATCAAGGTCAGCATGGTAAGCAATGATGACTGATAAAATTTTATTACATACGAAAATTTAAATTGTATTTTTATTTGTACAGATAATTTTAATAAAATGCTAAAAGCATATCGTTTGTGTAAGTTCAATACCGCGGAAGAACCATTTGTCAAAATGTTCAGGGAGACAAAAAACCCTCCAATTTTATAAAAAAAAAGAGGTAAACATGAAATTTGTATCGGGATATACGCGGTATTGCTTGCTTCTTTTGTGAAGATGGTTTATTCGCGGTATTGACATTAACCGAGTGCTAGCAGTCTATTGGTCAATTTTAAAATTTGAATTAACCAATCGATGCGGCTTGTTTCGTTCAACGAAAATCACCAAAAATGCGTATTTTGAACCTATTGGCTCATACGCAGTATTGAACTTACATAGACGATATGGAATCTTCTAGATGCTTCCACTATGTAAAAAAGGAACTATATATAAGGCACTAGAATACTCAAATTTATTTTCTTCCTAGCTATAAAAAGCTTTGCTGTCACCGGAATCAGTAATTTCGAGTAAATTCAATACATTACCTTTGAATATCGCCCTGGCGTGGTCCATGTAGGTGGTGAGCGAGTCGGTGACCAGGATGACTAGCGAGTGCTGGCTCTGCAGGCGCTCGATGACCGCCTGGCGGCAGGGGGGGGGCGCGGGCGGGCGCGCCGGGCCCCCGGTGGCCGCGCCGCCGCCGCCCCGCCGCCTCGTACAGGCTGCAGATCTCGCGCATCTGCTTCAGGGCCGGCAACGCCCAGTGCTCGGAGGTCTTCAGCTCTTCCACACATCTGGGCGGAGGACAAACAAAAAGATTTACCTTTCTGAGTAGCTAACATAGAAAAAATGTCGACGATGGTCCAGTTTGATTACTCATGATGTCATGATGTGTAAAAAAAGAAAATTTCAAAAGTGCCGCAATTTAGTAAGAGTATAAACTTCAATTGAGGCATATAGAAATAAAGGTGGAAGTGTCCACCTGCAGTCGAAAATGAGTTAAATATGCAGTTTTGTTTGGGAAAGTTATGTATTTTCTCCATAGAATATTTGTTTGTCAAAAAAACGGCATTAATCCATTAATTTTAGATTTAAAGTTTTGTTGTTGAAACAAAAACGGCAGTGTCCAATACAAAAACGGCAGAATGGCAGAACTAAACAAACAATTATTCGTGATTGCCAACAGAATGGCAGAACTAAACAAACAATTATTTGTGATTTGCCAACAATTGAAGAAAGTGGACACTTCCGCCTTTGTTGTTTATATGCCTCAATTATTACGCCACAATATGCAGAACAGCTTACAGCCACAGAAATACTTTCGGATGCAAAATGTATTAAATTATATATTATTTATTAATTAATTTAATCTGTTCCTTAGTTACCACCAAACTAACTATGGTTTTCATGCCCCATCGTCTCGATTGTGTCGTATTGTAAACTCAAGACGGGATCTGGACTTCTTCGGTGTAATGCCCACTTTATATGAGACAGTTTCTTGTTCAGAAAACTACACAGTTTCTTGTTCAGAAAACTGTGCAGTCTGTCAAACTTCTGTCAAAAGACACGCTAAATATGTGTATTTTTGAAACGCGATTGTAAGTATTATCGTATGTTTGCTCTCAGGAAATTGTATATTTAGCTAATTATGTATATATTGTTACGCCAAGATGCTCCCAAGTGTTGGCAATCCTCTGAGGGCTGCCACAGGGGAGATTTTAGGGTTATGTTAATTGCCTCGGCTAACTTTGGTCGGCAGAACAAAGATCTCTCCTCAGGGAAGTTCGCTGGTTCGGGTGAAATCCAAGTGCTACGCTCTCACGGATGATAACCTATAAAGTATTACAAGAAGGGGTCTCGCCTGCCGTCTGCAATGAGAACGCTGGTTTTTGATTTACAAGGCCTCTCGGCTATTTATTTCATTAACGCTCGGTTAATATCAAACGTTCCCACCTCTACATCACTACGGGACGGGAGAAGGGAAGGGTTACCACTCTAACTAGGCTATCCGTTGATGGAGCCGGGGCGGCGCTGGAGCGTAGGGGACGACGGGGCCTGGCGGCGGGGCCTCGCCTCCTGGAAGCGCTGGAGACGACGCAGCTCGGAGCGCCACGCGCTCCGCGGGGGTTGAAGAGACAGGGTGAAGGGGACGGCGGGGCCAGCGCATCCCTGGGGTGCTGGTGATGAAGCAGCTCGGAGCGCCACGCGCTCCGCGGGGTGGTTGAGACAACGGGGTAGGAGGAGATGGGGGCTGAACGCCCGGTAAAGCCTTACTTGATACGATGGTTTGGCGGTAGATGAACTACGACTGGTAGCTGGTGGTGGTTGGTGGTTGGGGGCCCGCTGCCAAAGAAAATACTCGGCGCTGCGGGTGGTTGAGATCGAAACGTGCTGGCGGCCGGCGGGCCGATGCTTCTGGAGCCAGGATGTCACCAGGGCGAAGGGATTACATCCCGGGCGCCTTTGTAGCGGCGCGGCGCGTGGATTGACTAATATTCGGTTTTTCGCGCGGGGAAAGGCAATTTTTAGGCACACTCACACACGAGTCTATCAGGCTTTGTTTTACAGCCTTACAAGCGGGATCGTTAGTTTCGGGTGATTTTAAACGTGACTTTTTGTCGAGACGGCCATTAGGCACGCGTCTCTGCTGGCCTGGCTGGGCGGAAGCGCCCGGACCGGAAGTGGGGTCAAAATCGCGGTTTATTATTCCTAATTATTTTTTGGGTTGGCATCTTGACTTGCAAGAGTCAAGTTGAGTTTCTATTGTGTTGGTATTATGCAGGGAATTGCTGAATGATGGACAACTTCATGTTGTTATGAAATACAGATGCATTTTCACTATATAACACATTCCCGGATGCAGGGTAAAGAAAAAAAATTTAACTAATTTTTTTAAACCGACGCGGTAGTGAAGGTTCTGGAACTAAAATCCTCTATCTAGACAGTGTGGGGTGGTAGGTATTTAGGTGTTGGAAGGAACATGTGGACAATTTACAATCAGTACATAACAGGTGTATGGCATGAGACAATTACATGGGTTTCAGTAAAGAACAGATAGATATTGCTGAAAAGAAAAATACACTTTTTCACTTATGATGGAGCCAATTTTTTCGGTCTTCAACCGCACTTGCAAAACACTTTTGGCTTTTGTAAAAATTTTAGGTGAGGCCTACACTTATCTAACGTTTGTGGTGGTCAGCATGAGGGAATTTGGATACATAATAGTTTGGATGCAGAGGTGGTGACAATTGAAAGAGAAATTTACAACCTATTAGTTACATATTGTAAGTTTTTTATACAGTTGGTGGTTGATGCAGCCCAAGTTGGCTGAAATTCACTCGCTTATAGAGTAGAAATTTTCCCATCAGACCTCAATCTGTACTCTCTTACAACATTACCTTTCTTTAGTATTTACAGAACAATCTGACATTGAATAACATAAGATGTAGATCAGTGGTACCGGTTAACCAAAAATTCACTCTAAATGAGATAGAAATTTTCTGATTTATACAAATTAATGATTCTTGAATGCAGAACAATTTATACAATATGACAATTTATTTCAAATCAATACAAGACAAATGTCTAGGTGTATACAGCAAATTCCACTGAAACGCCCATAGACCCAAATATTACAGTTTGATTGAACAATCACTAACTTGCCAGCAAAAACACACTGCAACGCTAGTCTCATGCTTCAATACAAACAAAAACTTCTGTGTTAGCAAACATTCCACTAACCCACAGATCCAAATTACAACTTAATATAACAATTACTATCTTGCCGGCAAAAACACACCGCAACGATAATCTCATGTTTCAATACAACAAAATCTTCTGTGTTAGTGCACATTTCACTAACCAACAGATACATCTTACAATTTAATTTAACAAATCTCTCCGTGCTAGAGTTCAACTCTCTCCACGCTGCTCAGAGCCATGAAAAACAACCGTCTCATGTTAGGCGCCACCAAGGTTTTTAGGGAGCGTACTTGGAACCCAAAGGATGTTATACACTAAAAGAGAATGTTTGGAATTTAGAGAGAAAAATAGAGAAAATATTTCTGCGAGGATCATCCCCAGACGACTTTTGCCTTGAATAGATATATTCTGCCCAAATAGACACAAGAGTGTTTTATTTATTATTTATCGCTGGAGAAAATTTCCCGCAGAATACACAAGATACATAATTTCAAGATTCCCTGACAGGTGTCGACCGGCCCTAGCTGATGGCGTATAGTGATACAAAGTATTACTATTTTGGATCGAACTTAACCCTGACAGGTAATAGAGAAACATTCAGAAAAAATATACAATTTGATGACATAAGAAACTTCAGATGAACAATACAATAAATAGTTGGCTATGATCCTATATACTCATTTCTTTTCTAAAAAACTTGCAACCGTGTTGCTTTTAACCTTTGCACAAACGTGCCTTATCTCTCTGTGCCTCGACTAACTTTTGATCACATTTCCAACCATTTTCAAAACAAAACACAAATTATCAGAGTCTTCAACTCTTGTTTATAGGTATTTCTTTGACTTATAATACAAATAAAATTTTACAGTTCAGAGGCTACTTGTGAGATGAAAAAATGATTTTATACAATGTTGAAAACGCTAGGGAGGTTTGACTTTCATACATAGCACAGTTTACACAAATATTCTAGGATACTACAGTACAGATACCAGTGTCATATTTAGTAGTTTATTTGGCTATTGAAACTTATTTATTTTTAATAAAAGAAGTGTATGTGCAGCAGGTTTAAGAGTCTACATACATGATAAAAACTTAATTGGTTTGGAGCCCCTTACTAGGTTGGCGATTCCCAGAAAGGTGTTTCCGTGAGAAAAAAATGATGTGAAATATGCCACGTCCAACTGGCCAGGTGTGACGGGACACTTTCTGAAATGGAGCTAACTAACTTTGTGTGTTATGCGAGATGGGTCAAGATTCAATATAATTACTTCTCCCCGAGCTGAATGAGAAAAAAGAATGAATGTCAAGTTACATTTTACAAGCATAACAATTTATATACACATTTCACTTATACCACACAATTGTAAAATAGGTACATTTCACAAAGGTTTACAAATTTTTTTCAGAATACATGCTATTGGAGCAGTGCAACTTTTATACTTAAAACATGGTTTTTATTTATACCTTAAATAATGGTTTCTCATCCCTTAAAGAACTTTAAAAACAGTACAGTAGGTACCGGTACTCTAAAGGTATGAGTTTTAATACTTAAAAATAGTTATCTGTACCTCAACAGATTCAAAAACAAGCTTTTCACAAGCGCAGAACAGTGTGTTACACAAGTTTTGACAAGGAGTCCTTGTACAAAAATACTCTAAGAAAATCACCTTCGTTAATACATCCCTTATTGGTATTTTGCATTAGCGGGGATTCCAACCCAACATAAAATAAAAAATTAAGCACGCAGGATATCGTAGGGGTAAGAAGTACGGGGCAAGTCCTCAGATAATCAGCAGGAGGCTGGGTCTTGACTTAGTCTTCGAATATTTTCATATCGAGGTATTATGAGATTGTCTCCGAAGAGAACAATGGGTTTTTTGTGTATGCGAACATACTCTTTCAAACTGACGTTTGGAAGTTTCTCCTACTCGTATCGTCAACTAATCCTAACATAAAAAATATACATTTTTATTTTCAAACAGGTGTTTGAGATTTACAATTTACAAAGTTTACATGACATTGCTCCGTTCCGTCTATAGTCAAACAAAAAAGGGGAAAGAAAAACGAGCTTCTGCAATCCACAGTAATTTGCAAAGTTCTTGTGTATGCAAACATACTCTTTCGCGCTCTTCTCTGGTGGGGTTGAAAACAAGGCGTTGGTTAGATCGTTGACAAACGGTAGCACGCCAGTGCCCGATGGGTAAGCAAAACGACAAAGCATTTTTGCAAAAGCGAGTGGCACGAATTGGTTCGATTCGGGTTTCATTATGAGAACTGTCAAGATCCCGGAGAGTAAAGTGAAAGAAACGAAAATATTATCCGATCCAATTGTTCAAACTACTTATTTCGTTAATTCAGAAAAAAAATCGGCGTGGACTGACTTTAGGTGAAAGTAAATTTCACTGACGAGAAGTAGGTTCACTTTTTTCACTTTTTTAAACACTCAGATTTGATAATCAGAAAAGGAATTTCCGTGTTCCGTAGCCGTATGTATTATTTATCTATATATATATTTTTTTTTTAATTTTATCCGATCCAATTGTTCAACTATTTTTTGTTAATTCAGAAAAAAAATCGGCGTGGACTGACTTTAGGTCAAAAGAATTTTCACTGACGAGAAACAGGATCACTTTTTTCACTTTTTTAACACTTGGATTTGATAATCAGAAAAAGGAATTTCCGTGTTCCGTACGTAATGTAATATTTATCTAGTTTTTGAATTTCTTCGATATTCGAAATTTCTCTCGTGCTTTCGCAGTTAAAAGGTTAACAAAACAAAATTATTTAAAGAATATTTCCCAAAAGGTTTCGTGACGAAAGAAATAATCCACAAACTTTGATTGGAATATGAACGTAAGTTGTTTGTTGACAGTTGTCCAATTTGACATCTGACGTTTGACGTTCCGTGTTTTCGTCACAGAAAATATCCGCGGAAAAAAACACAACAGCTGTTGGATATTTGACAACTGCAAAAAAACTACAAGTGCCTGTCTCTGGTTTTTAGTGCTATAGTACAGGTCGAGAATAATTGATCTTTTGACATTTCTATGGCAACGTGCCGAATTTGACGGATTTTTTCCGCGGTAAAGAAATGGCGGATATCGATTTTGTTCTCGACGTTTGACAGAAATATAGGAATTTTGGATTTTCTCACAAAACGGCCGCGGAATTGGTTTTTTGAACACACACTCACGATTCTTTTTAAAATTCGCGTGATTCTGAACGGAAAACTACTTCAAGGACAGACATTTGACAAAACACTTGTTCATTTTGGCACTTGTATGAAAAACTGATTTTTGTACTGAAATAAAACATGTTAAGACAGAAACAAGATGGCGGGAGACTGAACATATTGTGGAGAGCGTAGCATTAGGATTTGGCCCCAACGTTTTCAGGGTGACAGTGTTACGCCAAGATGCTCCCAAGTGTTGGCAATCCTCTGAGGGCTGCCACAGGGGAGATTTTAGGGTTATGTTAATTGCCTCGGCTAACTTTGGTCGGCAGAACAAAGATCTCTCCTCAGGGAAGTTCGCTGGTTCGGGTGAAATCCAAGTGCTACGCTCTCACGGATGATAACCTATAAAGTATTACAAGAAGGGGTCTCGCCTGCCGTCTGCAATGAGAACGCTGGTTTTTGATTTACAAGGCCCTCTCGGCTATTTATTTCATTAACGCTCGGTTAATATCAAACGTTCCCACCTCTACATCACTACGGGACGGGAGAAGGGAAGGGTTACCACTCTAACTAGGCTATCCGTTGATGGAGCCGGGGCCGGCGCTGGAGCGTAGGGGACGACGGGGCCTGGCGGCGGGGCCTCGCCTCCTGGAAGCGCTGGAGACGACGCAGCTCGGAGCGCCACGCGCTCCGCGGGGTTGAAGAGACAGGGTGAAAGGGGACGGCGGGGCCAGCGCATCCTGGGGTGCGCTGGTGATGAAGCAGCTCGGAGCGCCACGCGCTCCGCGGGGTGGTTGAGACAACGGGGTAGGAGGAGATGGGGGCTGAACGCCCGGTAAAGCCTTACTTGATACGATGGTTGGCGGTAGATGAACTACGACTGGTAGCTGGTGGTTGGTGGTTGGGGGCCCGCTGCCAAGAAAAAATACTCGGCGCTGCGGGTGGTTGAGATCGAAACGTGCTGGCGGCCGGCGGGCCGATGCTTCTGGAGCCAGGATGTCACCAGGGCGAAGGGATTACATCCCGGGCGCCTTTGTAGCGGCGCGGCGCGTGGATTGACTAATATTCGGTTTTTCGCGCGGGGGAAAGGCAATTTTTAGGCACACTCACACACGAGTCTATCAGGCTTTGTTTTACGGGCCTTACAAGCGGGATCGTTAGTTTCGGGTGATTTTAAACGTGACTTTTTGTCGAGACGGCCATTAGCACGCGTCTCTGCTGGCCTGGCTCGGCGGAAGCGCCCGGACCGGAAGTGGGGTCAAAATCGCGGTTTATTATTCCTAATTATTTTTGGGTTGGCATCTTGACTTGCAAGAGTCAAGTTGAGTTTCTATTGTGTTGGTATTATGCAGGGAATTGCTGAATGATGGACAACTTCATGTAAAAAACATTGACTGTCATGTCAGCTTAAATCTGACACTAGCACACAGTTTTTTTCATGCAGTTTTACCTTTATACGGGACCGTTTTCAGACTGCACAGAAAACTGTGTAGTAAACTGCGCCATATAAAGATAGCTTTAGTCTATCAAGATTCACTGAAGTAGACCCGATCCTGTCTTGAGTGTGTCCACATTTTATTCTAACTGTCTAAGCTTCACCAATTTAATGTTCTGTCACTTATTTTTACTGCTTGTTATCCCTTTTATGCTTAACTATGTATTTAAAATGGATTTTTCCGTAAATAAAATAAAATAAATAAACATCATTTAAGTAGCCGAATAACCCCGATCAAGGCAGGCAATGAGTTAAAACATCGCATTTGCAAAGCTTTCTGTGTACTGATTTTAAAAATGCACATGTACAAAGTTGAAGTAATTAGGTGAGGATATGGGAAAAACAGTAGTGGTAAATTTCTAAAAGATTACATTTGAGTAGAGAGAATGGATGACAATAGAATTGCCAAATCTATGATGCATATTTAAAAATATTTTCATACAAATGTAGAGAAAGTAAAGCATCGCAGCTTTCAGTGAAAAATGGTTTGGTGTGGAGTAGTGTGGCCCATGTCATATATAAAAAATTTCAAATCTAGTTTACATGTCTGGGCACCCACAATTTTTTTTATCAGTGGTAAAACAAGTATTCAGGTAAAGTTTGAAGATAATATTCCAATTGGAAGACAGTGCTCAAAGGTATGTAATATTAAGAAAAAATATGAAAAAATCTAACATTTCGAGGGTTGTTCTAAATTAAGGAAGTAGTAAATTAGTTTATTTCATAGTATAATATTGATGATAAATGATAACTGATTAAATCTAGATATTGGTTCTAAATCTTTGACACCTATCAAGAATATAGAGTCCGCTTGACGTGTTATAGTAGATGACAAAGCCATATTTTCACAAAAAGTCCAAAATAATCACTTGAATAAAAGCACTCCTCACAAACAACAATTGATAGTTCTAATTTTTTCAACTCTTTAACACACTTTTCTTGGTATTTCTTTCACAAAAAAATCTGGAATTCTGCGTTGAGCAATTTGGAATTTTATTGAGAGTAAGCTATATTGGTTACGGGTAGGGAGGAACAATGGGGCATAATATATTGGAAGGCAATGAATTAGTTAAAAGAAAAAGATAGAAAATAAGTTAAAAAAGATGAACCAATAATTAACAAGGTTTAAGAGCATACTCCACCATGTGACTTGTATCGTGTTTGTATTGTCTAATTTTTTATCATTTATATTTCTCTTTTAACAAATACGATATTTTAAAAATAAGACAATGCAAACACACATCTAGTCAATATCTAAAATGAGTCAAAAAATCATTGCTCTAATGTTAAATTCCAGGGAGAAAATCGAGGAATACTTTTGTATGGGAAACGGCTGCGAGTTTAGAGGTGGAGTAATGCTCTTAACATGGCCATTACAACCCCAGTAAGCGACCATAATATCACTTTTCGATACATTTAAATGTGTTTTAAAATGTCTGTTGCGTATAAGACACCAATATTAAAGGCCAAAAATTGATCCTAAACATAAGGTCTATCTCTCTCTTTTCTCTAGAACCATTTCTTATGAGGCCATGGACCCGTGTATGAGTAATACACAAAAAACAGAGTCCTTCAATGAATTATTCTCCAGTTTTTTTATATCAAGTCTCATGGTACCTAACACGATTTGTAATTTATTCTTATCTCGGCTATGGTTAGGCTAAAGTTTGACTTATTTGATATATTATATTCTTCAAATGACTAGTGTAAAATACCTTGTGAGCCATTACACACGTCCTTGTCATCTTCCGCTAATCTTCGGATGACTTCCAACAGCTTGTCGCTCTGCTTTTTGCTTGATGTTGACCAACTCGCCTGAAAAATTACATAATTAGTCATTTTACTCATATAAATAGTGATGGAGTTTTAAATTTTTTTATAAATATAAAGATTAATTAAAAAGAAGAAGAAGTGTTTAATGGAAACGGCCTAAAAGCAGGACCAAGGAAGAGATGATCGGTCATAAGAAAACAATAGCAAAAACCGAATTTTAATAAGAATTTGTGCAATTTTTCTTTATCTGCGGTACATTAGAAAGCTTTTACGAGAAGAAAAAAAATTTTTTTTTAAGCTCAGATTCAAACGTCATATTATTACACATTCGACTCCAAATATGATGTAGATTCACCAGTTTTCGGGTTGTACTACGAGTTTTGTTACACCATGTAAAATAGAATTATTGAGACATGAAAGTTTTGCGTGAAGTTTTTGGTTACCTTGAAGCAGTCGAACAGGTGGTCGAGCTGGTCGGGCGTGAAGTCCCAGGCCAGCTTGGCCAGCAGGTCATGCACGTTCTTCACGATGGCCTCGTGCTTGCCGTGCTGCGCGCCCCACACGGCGTCCAGGTCCCGCTCCGTGAGCGCGCCCTCGCGCACCATGAACCGCAGCATCTTCTCCAGCCGCTCCACGTACTGCGGCTGGTGCAGGGAGTCGCGCAGCACTATCTCCAGCACGTTGTTGTCGCGGATCCATTGCTGCGTGGGGACAAGACAAGGACAACAATATACCACACTGTATGAATCCTGCTAGGGAAGAGGTTGTGACTTCCATTCCCGACTGAGCAAATAATAAGAAATATTTGAATAGGATTTTTCATATAAAATATTAGGTTGGAAACAATGAAACGAGAGTTGAATAAAATAAAAAAACAAAATGCTCTATTTTCTATATTATTTATGATAAATAATTTCCATCAACATCTATGACTTTCTGCTAACGATTGAGCAAATCATATATCCCTTTTTATAAAAAAACCTAATCTTTGGAGTTTGAATGTGTTAAATTTAAATCGTCTTTCTTATTCGTCTTTTTGATTGTGCAATAAGTATGTAATTAAAAATGTGAATAATACCGGTCCCAAAATGAGTTTTTATAACTCCTGGGATTATAATACATGTATGTTTTATAAGATTTTTTTTAAGAAATAAAAAAAATAAATAAATAAACAATTTACGTAAATTTTTAAAAATAAAGAAAAAAGGAAGATGCGGTTAATTTATCAACGATTAATGAAGTATATGGGGTCATGCGTTATCGTGCAATAATATCGCACTGTGCTAATTGACCAGTGCTAGTTGTTTTTTCTTAAGTATATTGTGCATGGTATTGATGTCGATCGTATAAGGATACCTTAAAAAATTCTAAACAAAAATATTCAACACACGTTGAAATGAACCACTTTCATTGTTTCCAACGTAATATTTCATATGTGACACCCATTGACTGGCACTGAAGCGTAAATGAAAGGCTATATTTACAAGCGAAAACAAAAAAAGTACTTTATACATTCGATTTTTAAATTTTCGCTTCCGCTGCTAATGTGACTTTCCGGAAAGAGTGATCGTCTCGCCTTCATGTAACAAATGATCAAGACTCGGTGCACTTGATGTACCGATGCAGTGGATAAGGAAAAGTAGTAGTAAGTGTTGGCCTTACAGCAATGGTGGCCGAGGTGAGCCAGTCAGGTTTGGACTGTTGGCTGACGGAGCCGATGACCTGGTTGACCTCGTTCAGGGCGGACATCTTCCCGTTGAAGGACGGCATCTGCAGCAGCCGGAGGATCATCTTCAGGCGAAACATATCCAAACCTACAACAGACAAAAGTGTAATTTTCAGAGAGGTGACTTTTTTGTAAATAAAGACTGAACTGGAGAAATTTGAGTTTAATACGCCAATTTATTTAACTATAATATTATAACTATGACACGGTATCTGTTTTATTCTCACTTCCCTGGCCTCCCTCTTCAGTTCCTCGTCAGACAGCCTCTCCAGCACGGATGGAATTGCCTCCTGCAAACGTCAATAACCATCATTGAAATAACAAACATATCAAAGGGGAAAATATATGCAAAATAAAGCATTTTGATGATCTTACCAGTATAGGCATCAGGTACTTATTGACGGTGTATGGGGTGAGGAGTTCGTGGCAGAGTCCGAAGGGGCGGATCAACTGCCACACGGCCAGTATGGTGGCAGCGGCTCCGCCCTCTTCATCCTGCGATGGGGTGCCGGCGGTCGATGACGGAACCTCCTTGGAGGTAGACTCCACGGACTGAAACAGACAATACATAGGTTTTAATGAAGAGAGACATAAGGAACATTACTGGAGTAAAGTGGCAATGCATAACCAAGGAGAGGCTTATGTAATGAAGATGGCTGAGGAAGAGGAAGAACAAAGAAAGTGATACGTGATGTCTCAACAGAGATTATCGTTATTATTATATCTGATTCAAGGTCAGACTGATAAGATTACATGTTATATTATATGTGTTATCATGCTCTTGTTAACTTCGACTGCAAATCTGAAAAATAAGAGTGTATGACCAGTAAAATGAATGGAATAAAAGATAATGAACCTTTGACAGGTGATCTTAACAGATGGATGGGAAAAAGGAGAGATGGACTGGAGTCAGCTCTGGATATGTTTCGATGTAAGATGAATGATAATGGAAAAAGACTGATAAAGGTAAGTCTGGAATATAATTTTTTGTTTGACCGAGTGTGGGACGTACAGTGATGGAGAACTATAACACAGTTGCAAAGGTTTACAATGTGTGCAAGGAGTTTGATACTGAATGAAGTCGAATGAAATGGCTTTGAAAAGAAATGAAAATATGACTATGTAAGATCGTAAATGGAGACAGATTAACCTTCACATCCCAATGATGTATTTACTACAACTCGACTCGTAATAAATAAAGTCCATATAAAATAGAATAGATACAGGCCTGAATGTTTGTATTCTTCCGTAGTAGAATTGCGAATCACATAGAAGTATTTCAATACATAGTTATTAATTTGCAGTGACGGAAATAAATAATTTGTCGTAAAATCGGGGATAAAATCGCCAATTCAGATAATTTCAGAACTAACATGACAAAAATTGTTACATTTCAACTTTAACAATGGTCAATAAATAGCAATATTTACAATGTACAAAATACATGTCAACGAATCTTTTTTTGTACCAAAAGGCTCCGTAAGGGAAGTGTTAAAGCACGTTGAAGAATTTTTATATTTGGGGAGTTGTTGTATAGAGATGGAAATGTGGATAAGGATTTTGAAAGGAAGGTTAATACAGATATTACAACTTTACCTCTGTGAGGGCAGGCCCATTGTCGGTTTTATCTGCCGACTCGGGGGCGTTGACATCAGCCGCGATGGTGGTTTCCTCGGAAGATGGTGACTGCTTCAACCCCGCCACCACCACAAACCTCTGGCCCAGCCTCTCAAACCCTTCCAAGTACCCAAATCTAGAAAACAGAGATATATTTCAATGCAGAAATGCTGTCAGGAATCGTAACATCTTTGCTAGGTAGGCGGCCTTGCTCGATTGTAAGTCTTTTATACCCAGCAATCTCTGTTACCAAGTTAATCCAGATCAGGTCATACTTTGTCTATGTAATGCTGGCTCAGCCTGCCGAGACATCTTACTCCAAAAGTTGGAGACGGGGACACGATTTTAATGGCTCAACACAATAAACAGGCATTAAAGTAACGGATTAGAGGACTTACAGATTGATTAAGTCAACCAGCCAGCCGCGTGGATTTCTGTGGTCCTGTGGTCGAGCGTATACAGTTTCCTCTGTCGCAGCTTCACTTTGTCTACTGGAGTTAAAGGAGTGAAATCTGTAATAAAACAAAGAAACATAAGACACTAGAATTTTTACAATAATTGATCAAAGCCAAAAAGAGTTAATTTTTTTACGAAGACAGAAAAGTTACTCTATCTCCACTATTCTATACTTGCAGTGAGATCATTGCTGTACCATTTGGAAATAAATCCAGGACGCCTAGAACCTGATGCCTTGTAAAATAAGCAAGCACGGTTAAGGCTCTCGGGAGGCATACGTAGTATATGGCCTAGCCAGCCGAAACGCCTTCGCCGGATGACAGTAGATACCAAGGGTTGCTGTGTCCGTTCTCACTTCTGTGTTCCTTACAAAGTCAAACCACCGCACACCTAATATTCTGCTACGCTAAGACACCTATTCTCAAAACTCAGAAGTCTGCTAAAATATTTTATAAATAAGTAGTTTAAAACAAAAGTGTGTTTCACTTCATAATGATGGAAAAGTACAAAGTGAGTGCTAGAAACATTGAGTAAACAGTTTGTCTGTCTCACTTGTTGCTGGGGTTGAAGAGCACGGCCAGCAGGTTGAGGAGGTGGGGGTTGTCCATGCGCAGGGCGCACAGCTTGACGAGGCGCTCGCAGTTGGCGCGGATGCACTGCTGGATGTTGGGCTTCCACGAGGACACGGCCTCGTCCGTCAGCAGCTTGCTGAACGAGACCGTCAGCCCGTCACGGTAGAAGCGCTGGCACGCCACGCAGCTGGTATCCCGACCTGAATACAGACGTGGAGCTTCAATAGGGAAAAATCACCTTTTTTTTTATTTTACAAATCGCACCTTCGGTAAGACAAGGGTCCTTTACGTTGCATGTCATAACACTACCAGTAGACAAAAAATGAAAAGCTACAATGCACCTATTTAATTATGTAATAACGTATAAGAAACAAAAGACAGCAATCTCCTTCTTCAATAAGGCTCAAACAAGCCTAACCATTAGCATTTCTTTTATATTATGTTATTCCGATACCATGCATTCCTAGATACAAATCAGTTTTAAGCGTTGCAGATTGCTGTCTTTGTATCTTACATTATACGACTCATAGTCCCCTTTACTAGAGTAACTTCAACTAAACGCTAAAATAGGTAATGCCCTTGGAAACGCCAGATTATCTTTTTATTCCCGTCCAACTTCTCATATTCTGTGAGATGTCAAATTGTAATTATAAGTCCGTTAATGGTGAAATCCAGTTTAGGTCCACAACATTTGACGACACGCTCAAATGTTGTTTATGACAATAACACGTCCTTTGCATAGTTAAAAGCGTTCGTTCTGCAGCGTGCGTCTGTTTTGAATTTTATTTTGAAATGATACATTCGATCTCTTGTCTATTAATTATTATAAACGCGGGAAGCATTATGTTAGCACCCCGTTAAATAATTATAATATTTGTCTTTTCAAATCGGCCCGTTCCTGCACTTCAATTATCGGCGAATAAAGGAATTGCTGCATAGATTCAAAATAACAACGGCGATTAATGTCATTTACGAATCTTACACTAATCGAACGATTCTACTTTTGAAGTTACTATCTATGGAGGCATGATTTAGATTAGATAATAATTGAATTTAGGTATTCCTACAAACTTTATTTTATTAATGTATAATTGAAATACCTAATAGCTTTATTAAAATTATACTTATGTATCAATACGTGGGTTTTTTTGCGCTACATGATATATAATAACAATTAAAAATACTTTCACAATACGCACGTGAACCACATTAATTACCAAACCGCAAATCATTCGTCCTTAAATTTTTCGATATTCACAGAAAATTCGTTCAACATGCCTATGATGTATAACATGACGTTTCGAGTCAATAATTCGATTTTTTTTCGTGTTATAACAAAACTCGACATACAAACGGAAACCAGTGAATCTACGTCATATTTCCAAGCTCGATTTTTGTAGAAAAGTATTTTTTTATATTGACTCTTCTATTAGTTTTTCCGAGACTCGATAGTACTAAGTAATATTTTTTTAAAAAGTTCTTGCTAGTACTTTTACTTATCAAGTTTCATTAAACTTATTTGTCAACTTTATCATATACATACCAACGAGAAAAACAAAAAGTAACTCATTTTAAAAAGGATATTATGCAATTTTACAAAAAATCTGCTATACTTACTGCAAGCTTTTAGACAGAAGAAAAAAAATTTACAATAAACGCAGATTAAAAGTCATAATAACACATTCCGAGCTCCATAATATGATACAGATTCACCAGTCATCGGATTTTACTACGTGTTTTGTTACCTCCATTGTATAATAAACATCTTTTTTAAAGCATCAGTTGAGAAACCACTGTAATGTACTTAAAATATATACTTAAATACAATACTATGTAGGTACAGTGTACATAATTGAATTGCTAACTGAACATGGAAATCGAAGGCATTTTATATTAATTATCTTCATGTGCAATCTTATAATAACCAATTCGATTTCTCAATTTACGTTTAGTTAAAATTAATTTATTTGACTATTAAATTTGACTTTGTGAATTGACTAATTGATATATTTATGTACTAGAAGAATTTATCATTTATTAGTTGACTTCGAGAATTCTTTACGGTTTGGGCATAGCGCAGGCACCTATAATTATTGCAATTTCAGATATTATGATCCGGGTTTCGAGTCTCACTGATCGGTATCCAATGTAAATAAATTACTTAGATAATTCCAACAAAAACTTAAGAGGATGCAGAGGATGCTCTCTCTGAACATATAGCACCAAAGAATAAGACTATAGTCCTTTTTCGACAAGAAGCGTGTATTCATCAGTATTATTATTTACGATATAATATTTGTTAAAGGATCTTAGACTAATACAAAATCCAATATAACTACACATCTTGTCAAATTTTGCGTTTGCCACAGAAAAATTATTAAATGTGGCTTATATCTATTCGAACACATAAATATCATCTACAAAGCACGGTGTGTTAATATTATTGCTTTTAAATAGATTATTGAGTAAAATATTTTATAAATAGATGTATTGATTAAAGATACGTATTAAATAGATGTATTGAGTTAAAATACTATTAAAATAAATGTAATTAAGGTAAAATACGATTTTAAATTAGATTGAAATACGTATTAAATAGGATGTATATGAGTAAAATACTCTAGAAATAGATGTAGTGAGTTAAAATACGTATAAATAGGAATGAATTGATTAAAATACGTATTATATAAATGTATTCAAGTTAAAATACATTTTAAATAGATTGAAATACGTATTAAATTAGATGTATTGAGTAAAATATTGTATTAAATAGATGTATTGAGTTAAAATACGTATTAAATAGATGTATTGATTAAAATACATTATTAAAAAAATGGATTGAAGTTAATAATAATTTTAAATTGATAAAACGTTATTAACTTTAGATGATTGATTTTAAAATCGTGTTTAAATAGTTATGTATTTGAGTTAAAATACGTATTATAACTAGATACTTATTTGAGTTAAATACGTATGATATACTATGTATTTAAAGTTAAAATACATTTTATATAGATGAATAACGTATTAAATAGATGTATTGAGTTAAAATACGTATTAAATAGATGTTTTAAGTTAAAATGACATTTAAATTAGATGAAATACGTATTAAATAGATGTATTGAGTAAAATACGTATTAAATAGATGTATGGAGTTAAAATACGTATTAAATAGATGTATTGTGTATTAAATACGTAATTAATGAATAAATGTATTATTTTTAGAAATACATTCTTAAATAGATAAATATTGTATAAATAGAGTATGACGGTATAATACGTATAAATAGAATGTATGAGTTAAAATACGTATTATATATACCCATTTTTTAGTGTTATTTTTAATCGATTACACAAACCAGATTGACTGACTTGCAAGTATTTTTTTATTATTATGACGCCAGAAAATTGCTCGTATGTCTTTATTATTATTTTTAATAAGATAATTAAAGTGGGCGTGAACTGAGAGATTAATTTTGTTACGAATCTAATTTCAGATTAAACCAAAGATTCCAATATCATTATTTTTTAATATTCGTCTTGAAGATGGATTAATTACACATAAAATATAAGAATGGCTGTAAAATGAACTTTCACGAAGCCAGTGATATATCCTTACAGCAGAGTCACTTATGTTCAAAGTACATTTATAGCACAGCGTTATAAGGGAAACTCTCGCAACCAGTATTAAACGACATCAGATTCAGGAAGGATAATTATTACGCGTTAAATTAACAGAAAACATTTAATATTAGGTCCTTACATATGAAATTGGCGTTTTGTATGGGTGGATCATAAAGTTGAATTTTAAAACAAATAATAATTTATGCACCGCTAATATCCCCTTTTATAAAATATTAGATTTAAAATAAGACAGTAGAATATCTAAAAATGAAAAAAAGAGATAAATAAGGTAGAAAAATTGACACAACATTGTAAATAAAAAAGATAAGTATTATAAAAGATATTAAAGCAAAGAAAGCAAAAACCAAACCATCCCCTATTTATATAATAATTAAAAGATCAAAAAAATTAAAAAACATTAATGTATAAAAATTAAACAAAAATTACTACCTATAAAAATCAATAATTATAATTTAAATAATTAAATACAAACATATAAAGTTACTCACCAATAAAAAATTACTTTAATAATTGACTACCCCCAATTCCAATCATAATCTGAAAATAAAATATAAACTATAAATATTTTAAATAAATCCCCTAATAGAATATTAAACATTTAAATTTGTAACATTAATATACTGACCCTATTATTTATTATCTACAAAAATAAATTAAATAAAGGGAATAAATAGATCTAAAACCAACAAAAAAATTATATTAATTAATAATCAATAGCCAATACATAAATAAAGAAAACTATCCCCCCAAAACAGGTAAATTGAAATAAAAAACCATAAATAAAAAAAGTAAAAAAGTCCTTCAAATAATAATTCATGCCTATAAAAAATTTTTTAATAATGTGACAAAAAATATAACTAAAATTTTCCAAGAATTATACCAAAAATTGTTAATAATTAATCAAAAATAAATAATCCTAAATAAAATAAAGTCACTCCCATAAATTCACTAAATAAAAGAAAAAAAAAATAAGAACTACGTAACAAAATCCAATACACGCCAAAATTAAAACAATATAATAACCAAAGTCTAAAACTTAAAAACATAATAAAATATTATAAAAACCTAAATATAACCTAAAAAAAATCCAAAAACAAAAAGAAGAGGCAAAAAAAAAAAAAATATTAAAAATCATAAAATAAAATCAAAAAAAAAAAAAAAACAAAATATAAAAAAACAAAACTAGGACCCAATTAACCTATAATATCATAATTTATGATTACCCCAAAAATTATTTTTCACTTTTACATAATAAATATAAGTACAATAATATATATTATTTATATAAATAATAAAATAAAATAAAACAACCTAATAGTAAATAAGATAGGCATAGAATACCTAAAATTTGATAATTTATAGAAAATAATAAAAAGTTAATACCACAATAGAAAAAAAATTTAAAGCACTTAATTAAATTTAGATTAGTATAATATTTTAATAAAAATAATACAATACGAAATTTCTAAACTATCTATTTTTAATAATAATTCCCAAATAGATTTATTTTTTACCAAAAAGATAAAAATTTGTTTAAATTTATTTATATAGTTTTAACCTTCAACATTCAAAAAATATAAAATAAAGAAAATAATTATAGTAACATTATCTTCAAATAGTAAACTAATTATATTTTTATATTCTTTTAGAATAATCATAATTAATATTATAAATTTGATATATGAAGTAGTAAAAAAGATTAATTTTAAAGTAAGCAAGAGAATAAGTAATTCCTAATTAAAAAATTATATAAGAAACAACTTAAAAGTATAGACAGATATAATAAACCATACAAAAATAACAAAAAAATAAGTCTTATAAAAAAGAAAAATGGAAATTGCTAAAATATAAGTTAACATTGTACACTATAATATAACCAATAACAAATATTAAGAGAAAGAGCGATAAAATTGTAGGAAGTTAAAGAATAATAAATAAATAACAAAGAAATATAAATTAAAATAATAAAAGAATATAAAATTTATAAAAATCATAAATACAAACAAATAAAAATTATAGAAAAATGAAAAACAAAATAACAAATAAATAAATCACAAACTAATAATAAAAAAAAAAAATTTAAAAAAATACCTGGAATTTAATCAAAAAAAAGAGAAAAACCCTCCCATAAAAAATAAAAGTAAAGTAAAAACCAAAAAAAAACGTATATAAAAAGATACATAAAAAACAAAAAATAAAAAGAAAAAAAAAAAAAAATAAAAAAATACAAGTAAAACAAATACACCAAAAAAAACACACAAAGCAAAAAAATCAAATAAATAATTACTACAGACATACAATATAAAACATATAAAAAAAAATACACCAAAAACGTAGAAAAAACAAACAAAAAATGAATCATTTGAAAAAAAAAAACCCAAAAAAGCGCCCAAAAAAAATATAGTAAAAATAAAATTAAAAAAATTTGATCCGAAAAGACAAAGAGAACATAAAAAGAAAAATTACACCATAACCAATAAAATTACAAAAAATAAAAAGAATAAAGAAATAGAAAAAAAAAAAAAACACTAAAAAACCTAAACACAAAAAATTTAAAAAAATCCCAATAAAATAATAAAAACAAATATATAAAAAAATTGCAAAAAAGAAAAATATAATAAAAAGGAAAATATTAAAAAAACAACAAAAAAAAATAAAAGTACACCAAAAACAACAAATAAAAACAAAAAATCAAAAGAATAAACAAAAATAATATAATATATAAAAATATAATAAAACTGTTATACCCTTTCAATTTATAATATATAAGAAAACGTATTATTCCAAAGTTCTATATAGATTAGATACGAAATATATTTTTACAATTTATATAATTAATTATTATTGAAATTTTAATAATATAAAATTTGTATCAATATTATTTACTTAATTATTATACATTTAAAATGATATTTTATTTTGACTTTATCTTATACGTTAAGAACTTTTAACTTAAATCTATGTTTTTTTTCTACTTTGATATCACTTTTTGTTTATAATAGTTTGTTCTTAAGTTTTAGGATTAATTATGTTTACTTTTCCTTCATGTAATACGTGATTTCAGTAATTTTTTTTTAAATATTGTTATATTATGTATTACTTTCACAATTTTCGTGTATTTTTTTTAGGCTGAGTTCATTTTAAATTTTTTTATATTTTTTTTTTAGAGATATATATTATTTAGTATATATTTCTTACCTATTTTACTTTTTTATTTGTTTTTTACGGTTTT